>VMOF01000004.1:0-55955 GCA_011764245.1 Trialeurodes vaporariorum | reverse complement strand
CGGTCCCGGGGTTCGCCCTCCCCTTTGGGGCCCCTTTTTGTCTTTGCGGGCCTCGCTCCGTTGGTCCGCGTGTCCCCTTTGCCCCCGTGCCGGTCGCGCGTTCGCGTCTCGTTTCCCGCTCTCTCCGGCCCCTCTGCCCCCCCTCGCCTCCGTCTCCCCCCCTTCCCTCCCCTTTCTCCCCCCCCCCTTTCTGCGTTCCCCGCTCTCCCTTTCCCTGTTCTCCCTGGCGCTTTTTTTGCCTTCTTGGGCCCCCTGGCGCCGGCCCCCCCCCCCCCTCGGCCTCCTCCGTTCGTTCCTCCCCCCGCCTTGTGGCCCCCTCCCCCCTTTTTTCTCTCGCTCTCGCTCCCCCTTTTTCCCCCCCTCCCCCTTCTTTCGGTTCTGTCTCTCCCGCCTCTCCTTTTCCCCCTTTGCCCCCGTTGCCCTCTTTTTTTCCCCCCGCCGGCTCTTCTGGCCTCTCGCCCCCCTTGTCTCCCCTCCGTCTTTCTCCCCTTTTTCCCCGCTTTCCGTTTCTTCCCCCCCGCGCCCTGCTCGTCCGCCCGTTCTCTGGTGGCCTGCCCCGCCGGTTCCTGCTTGCCCGTTCTTTCGTCCTCCTCCTCCCTTGCTCCTTTCGCTGCCCCCCCCCGGGTTCGCTCTTGCCGTCCGCCCCCCTCTGGGGGTTCTTGTCTCCTCTCCCTCCCCCCCGCCCCCCCCCTCTTCTTTTCCCCCCCCCCCCTTTCGCCGCCGCTGCCCGTTTCTGTCGCCCTGTCGCCCTTCTCCCTCCCGGTCTCCTTCTCCCCCCCCCGCGCCTGCCCTCTTTCTTCCGCCCCTTCGCTGTTCCTCCCTTTTCTTCGCCCCCCCCCCTCCTTTCCCCCCTTCCCCTTCCTCCCCGGCGTCCCCCTCCCCCCCCCCGCTTCTTCTCCCTCTTCTTCTCCCTCCCCCCCGGCCCCCCTTCCCTGCTCTTTTTCCTCTCTTGGCGCCCCCTCCCCTCGCGCTTTTCTCTCTCCGGCCTCCTTCTCCTCGCTTCGCCGCCCTGTTTTTCCCTTTCCTTGCTCCCCCCCTCGCGTCTCCCTTGCCCCCCCCCCGCCCCTTCTCGCGCTTCGTCCTTCCTCCCCGCGCCGTTCGTCGCTTTTTCCGTCTTTGGCCCCCCCGTTTTCCCTCTTCCGTTCCGCCTCCCTGTCTTTTCTCCTTTTTGGCCCTTCCTCGGTTGTCCCTTCGGTCCTCTGGGTGGTGTGAGTTCTCTCCCTTCTCTCCTTCCCGGCTTACTCCTGCTGGCTGTCCTCCCCCTCGTTCTTCCCCTGTCGCGTCTTCCTTGTTTGGTCCTCCCTTTCCCCGCTCTCTCGCCGCCTTTCCTCTCGCCTCTGCCCCGTTGGGTGCTCTTCGCTGGTTTTCTTCTCGGGGGTGTGTTGCGCGGTTTCTTCGTCGGGTTGCTCGTTCCCTTCTTGTCCTTCTTCTTTCCCCCCCTCCCTCTTGTCCCTCCTTGTTTCCCTCTCTTCCTCGTCCTTTTCCCCTCTCTCTTCTTTCCTTCGCCGGTTTTCTGCCTGCCTTCTTGGCGCCTCCTTTTGCTGCTCTCTCCTCCTCCCTCTTTTTGTTTTCCCGCCTTTCCCTTCTCTTGGGGGTGTTTTTTCTCCTCTCCCTTTCTTCCCCTCTTTTGGCCCCCCTTCTCCTTCCTCCCTCCCCTCTTTTCTCTGGTGCCTCCTTTTCGCTCTGGGCTTTTGGGGCTCTCCGCTCTCGTTCTCGGCCCCTCCTTCGTCGCCCTCCTCCTCTTTCTTTTCTTCTCTCTCTCCTCTCCTTCCCCTTCTTGCTCCCCGGCCCCGGTCTCCCTCGTTGCGCCGCCTCTTGGCGCGGTGTCCGCGTGGTCGCCGGCGCCCCTTTGGCCCGTGTGTCCGTTCTTGCCTTCCCGGGTTCGCCTCCCTTCCTCTCCCGTCCCCCCTCCTCTTCTGCGGCGCCTCCCCTGCTCCTCGGTCTTCTTGGTTTCGGCCCCCTGGGCGGCCCTCTTTCGCTCCGCTTCTTCCCCCCTCCCTCTCCTGTTCTGTTTTTGCTCCCCCTCTCCCGCCTCTCCCCCCCCTCGCCCCCCCCGGCGGCCTCGGGGTCCCCTCCTTCCCGCCTTCGTTTTCCGTTTCTCTCCTCCTCGCCCCCTTTGGTTCCTGTTCCCGGCTGGCCCGCCCCCCGGCCCCCTCCTTTTCCCCCTCCTCCCCTCTCTGGCCCCGGGCGCTCCTCTCCTCGCTGGTCGTCCTGGCTCTTTTCCCCCCGCTCTCCCCCGCTCTGCCCCCCTCGTTCTCCGCGGCCTCCCTTCTCTCGCTGTCGGCGTGTCCGGTGGCCTCTGGGGTTTCCCCCGCGGCTTTTGTCTGCTGCTCGGCGGGCCTCCCCCCCTGTTTGCCCCCCCCCCTCCCCTTTTTTGTCTCTTCTCTTCCGCCCCCCCTCCCTGTTCTCTGTCTTGTGGCCCCCTCGGGTCCGGCCCTTTTGTTCCCCTGCTCCTCCTGGTCTCGCCTCTGGCCTGCTGCCCTCTTCTGCCGCCGGGTTTGCTCTCCTGCCCCCTCTCCCTCCCCCCCTGTCTTCTCTCCCCCCGGTCTCCCTTCCCTTTCTCTTCTCTTTCGGCCCTCTGGCGTCGCGGCGTGTCTCGCGTCCTGGTTCTTCGCTTTCCTTTCTCTCTCCTTCGCCCCCGCTGTTCCTCTTCCCGCCTTTCGTGGCCCCGTGCCGGCTTCCGGTGCCGTTCGCTGGCTCGTCCCCCCCGCTTTCGCCGCCTCCCTCCCCGTCGCGGTCTTCCCCCCTCCTTCTCTGTTCGCTTTCCGTCGCGCCTGCCCCCTCGCTCTGGTGCGCCCTTGCTCTCCGCCCTGCGTCCCCCGTTTGGCGGCCCTGTCGCCGCCCCCTGCGCCCTGTCGTTTTCGCTCTCCCCTTCCGCCCCCCCCCTTTCGCTGCGTTCCTCGGGCCCCCCCCTGTCCTCCCTCTTTCCCCCCTTCTCTCCCCCCTTCTCGCTTCCCTCCTGCTTCTTTTTTTCCCGGTCCTCGGGGTGTTGGCCCCCCCCCCCTCGCCCGCCTCTTTGCCCCCTGTTTCCCCTGTGCCCCGGGCTCGTCCTCCCTCCCTGTGCCCCCTGTCCGCCTTGTCCCTCCTCCTCTCGGCCCCTTTCGTGCTTTCCTCGCCGTCGCTGCTGCGTCCCGTCCTCCCGTGGCCGCCCCCCCCCCCCTCTTCGCCGCTCTCCCCTCTCCTCCTGTTCTCGGTCGTTCTCCCTCTCTTTCCTCGCTGCCGTCCTCTGCTTTCTTTCTCTCGTTTTCCTGCTTTCTTCCCCCCTTTCGCCGCCCCTCCCGCCTCTCTCCCTTTTTCTTCGCCCCGCTCCTTTCCCCCCCCTCCCCCTTCCCCTTTTCTCCCGCTGTTTCCCCTTTCCTTTCCCCTCCTCCTCTTCCCTTCCTGCTGCCCTCTTTCCCCCCCTCTTCTTTGTCGCCCCCCTCTTCCTCGCCCCTCGTGCCTTCCCCTTCCTCTGTCCCGTTTCCCCCGGGTCTCTGCGCGCTGCTTTCTCGTTCGTCGCCCCCTCTCTTCGTTTTGTGGCCCCCCCCCCCCCGCCCCCCCCCTCCCCCCCTTGCTCGGCGTCCTCCCCCCCCCTTCTCCTTTCCTCGTCCCCCCCTTTCCTCCCCCGGCTCTCGCTCCCGTGTTCCCGTCCTCCCCCCTTTCTCTGCTTTCGGCGTCGTTTTTTCTCTCTCTGTGCTCCCTTTCCTTTTTTTTTTCCCCTCCCCTCGCTTTCTCCCCCCCTCCCCCCTTTTTTTCCCTTTCCTCCCCCCCGCGTCGCCCCGCCTTCCTTTTTTTTTCCCCGTTTCCTCTCGCCCCCCCCCCCTCTCTTCTCCCCCCTTTTCCCCCGGCCGTCCCCCTCGTTGTCGTCCCCGCTTTGCCCTCGGGTTTCCCCCTGCTTTTTCCCCCCCCTTTTTTCCCCCCCCGGGTTCTCTCTGCTTCGGGGCCGTCTCGTTCCCCTGGCTCCCCCCTGCCCCCCCCTGGTGTCCTCGCTGGGCCTCCTTCCCCCCCTTCGCCCCCTTTCCTTTCGCCCTCCCCCGGCTGCCTCTTCCCCGCGGGCCCCCCCCGGTGCCCTCCCCCCCTGCCCTTCGCGGCCCTTTTTCCGTCCTCCGTCCCCTTGTTCCTGCGTTCCTCCCCTTCCCCGTCTCCCGGGCCTCGGTGCCCCTTCCCCCGGGGGCCTGTCCCTTTCCCCCCCCTGGCTCCCGCGGCCGGTGCCGCTTTGGGTTCTCCGTCCCCCCCTTCTCCCCCCCCCCCTCCCCCCGGGCTGTTCCCCTTTTCCCCGCCGTCTCGGCTGTCGGTTCCCCCCCCTTCTTTTCCCCTTTTCCTCCCCCCCCCGGTGTCGTTCCTCTCCTGCCCCCCTTTTCCCTTCTCCCCTTTTGCCCTCGTCGGCCTCCCCGCCTTTCCGGGCTTTCGCCCGCGCTGTCGCCTTCCTTCCCCCCGTCCCCTCCCCCGTTTTTTCTTTCTTTTCCGGTGCTGTCGTCCCGCGTGTGCGTTTTCTTCTGGTGGTCCTGGTGTTTTTCGGTTTCCCGCCTTCGTCCCTCCCCCCCCGCCTGTTTTTGTTCGCCTCCCGCCCCGGTCCTCGGGCCCTTTGCCTCTCCCCTCCCTCCCCCTTCCTGCCTTTCCCCTTTTGCCTTCCGTTTTCCCCCCTCCTTCCCGTCCCCTGGGCCTTCCCTCCCTGGGGTTCGTCCCCCCCGGCCTCCGCTTCCCCTTTTCCCCGGTTCTCCCCCCCCCCCCTCCTTTTCCCCCGGGCTTCCCCCCCTTCCCCGTCTTCCCCTTCCCTCGGCTGCTCGGCTCCTCCTGGCTCCCCCGCTCGCGGGCCGTCCTGGCTTCGCGGGGCTGTTTTTTGTCCCCCGTTTCTTCCCCCTCTCCTTCCTTTCCCCCCGCCCTCTCTCCCCCCCCCTCCCTCTTCCCTCCCCTTTTTCCGGCTTCTCCCCCCCCCCCCCCCCCCCTTTTGCCCCCCCCCCCCCGGTCCCCCCTTTGGCCCGTCCCCTCCGTTCTGGTTCGCTGGCCTCCGCTCCCTTCCTCCCGGCGCTCCTCCCCCCCCGCCTTTTGGTGGCCCTCTCGCCCGTTCTCTGTCCCGCGTCTTTTTCCGCCGTCGGCTTTCCCCTTTTTTTTGGGCCCCCCTCCTCCCTTTGCCGGGTTTCCTCTTTTTTCCGGCCTCTGCCCCCCCCCTTCTGCCCGCTCTTCTTTCCCCGTCGTTTCCCCGCCCCCCCGTTTGCTCCTTTTTGCCCCGCCTCCCCCGGGGCGGGTTCTCGGCCTTCCTCCTCCCCCTTTTCCCGCCCCCGTTTGGCCTTTCCCCCCGGTCTCCTGGGTCGGTCCCCTTCCCGCCTTTCCCGCCGTTCCCGCCCCCTCTGGCTTCGCGTGGGCCCCCCCCTCTGCCCGCTCGCCCCGTCGGGGCCCTTTGTCGGCGCGGGGCCTGTGCTGCCCCCCCCCCCTGGCGCCCCCCCTGTTGCCCCCCCGGCCCCCCCTTCGTCCTTTGTCTTTGTCCCCCCTTTTCCCTTTCCCCCGCTTCGCGGTCCGGTCCGTGGTCCTGGTCCCCTCCTTGCGGCGTTCCCCCCCCTTTTTCCCCGGCGCCCCCTTGGCCTGTCCCCCCCGTCTTTTGGGGTGGGGTGGGTGTTTTTTGGCCCCCCGCTCCCCCCGGCCGCCCCCCCCCCTGTCTCCCCCCCCCCCTCGCGGGGGCCTCTCCCCGCTCCCGCTTTCGGGGGCCCCTCTCCCCCCCCCCCTTTTGTTTGGCCCCTCTCCCGCCCCCCCCCTTGGTCCCCCCCCTCTCCGCTCCGCCCTTTCCCTCTTCCCCGGGGGGGGTCCTGTTTTCCCCCCCGTCTCTGGGCGTTTCTCCCGCTTTTCCCCCTTTTTTTTCGCCCCCCTCCCGCCCTTGTGCCCCCCCCCCCCGGCTCGGGTTTCTCTCCGTTCGCCTCCCGTTGGCCTCTCCTCCTGTCCCGCGTTGTTCCCCCGCCTTCCCCGGTTGCGCCCCTTTTGCCCTCCCTTTTCCCCCCGCCCCTCTCCCCCCCTCCTCTTCCCTTTTCCCCCCCCGTGCCGTTCCCCCCGCCCCCCCTTCCCTGCCTGTCCCCCCCCCCCCTTCCTGGCTTTTCCCCCCGTCCTGGCCCCCGGTTTGCCTTTCCCCCCCTTCTTTCGCCCCCCCCCTCGTTGCTCCCCTCCTCCCCCGCTCGGCCCTCGCCCCTTTCTCCCCCTGCTTTGTGTCCGTTCCTCCTCGTTTCCCCGCCCCCTCCCCCTCTCGGTCCCCGCCTCGTCCCTTTTTCCCCGCTGCCCCCGCCCTTTTTGGCCCGGCCCCTCTGTTTCGTCCCGTCGGCCCTTTTTTCCCTGCGGCCCCCCCTTTCCCCCTGGGTGCCGCCCCCTTTTTTTTCTCCCGCCCCTCCCCCCCGGTTTCCCTTCTTTCCGGGGTCTTCCCGTTGGGTCCCCCTGTCTTCGGCTTGCCGGCCCTCTTTGCCCCTCCTGTTCCCTTCCCCCTTTTTTTTTTTCTTCCCCCGTTTGGTTTTCCCGCCTCGGGCTTTCGCCCGGGCCGCTGGTGCTTTCCCCTCTGCGGGTTTTTCTTCGGCGGTCCTCCGGGGCCCTCCCTTCCCGGCGCCGGTTTGCCCCCCCCGCTGGTCCGGTCCGTCTTCGCCCCCCTCCTCCCCGTTGTCGTTCTTTGCTCCCCCCTTTTTCTGCCTTGCCGTCCTCTTCCCCCCCCCGGGTTTCCCCCCCTGTCTGTCCCCCCCGCCCCTGTTTTCTTTCTCCGTTTCCTGCCTGCCCCGTCTTTCCCTCCCCCCCCCCCCCCCCCCTGTGCCGCCGGCCTCCTCCGTGGCCTGTCTTTCTTCCGGGCCCCCCCCCCCCCCCTCTCCCTTCCCCGTCCCCTTCTTCGGGTCTGGTCCTCTTTTCCGTGCCGTCGCCTCTGCCTCTGCCCTTTTCCGCGCTGCCTTTCCTCTTGCTTCTCCTCTTTGGCGTGTCCCTCGTTTTCCTGCCTTCCGCCGCGCCGCCTTCGCCCTGGCTCGCCCCCCCCCTTTCCTGTGTGCCCCCCCTCCCCCCTTCCCCCCCTGGCTCCCCCCTGTTTCGCCCCTCTCCCCGTCCCCTCCTCGCCCGCCCCGCTTCTCTCCCTTCTCTGCCGCTCCCGTCCGTGCTTGGGTCCCCCTGCTTCTTCTGTCTTGGGTCCCGCTGGTTCTGGCCGCTCCGCTCCTCGTCCCCCCTTCCGTTCTTTTTTTGCCGTCGCTCGTTCTTTTCTCCCCCTCCTTTCTTTCCCCTCCCTCCCTCCCCCCGGCCTCCTCGCTCGCTCTCTTGTCCCCCCTGCTTTCCCCCCCTCTGCTCTCCCTCCTCCCCCCCTCCCTCCCTTCCTGTTCTCCCCGGCCCTCCCTTGCTCCTTCCCCTCCCTGCCCTCGGTGCTCTCCCTCCCCCCGTTGCCGTCCTCGCCCTCCCCGTCCCCGTTGGGGCTGTTCTCCCCCCGCTGCTCCTCTCGTGGTTTTCGCCTCCGCCCCCGCTCCTCTCGCTTTCCCTCCCCCCCCCTCCGGCCCCCTCCCCCCTCTTTTCCTCCCCGCCGGTGCTCCGCTCTCTTCCGGTCCTTCCCTCCTTGCCCTCGCCGCCGCCCTTCTCCCTCCCCCCGCTCCCGTTCGTTTCCCCCCCGCCCTTGGTCTCCCTGCTGGTCCCGCTGTTCGCTTCCTGGCCCGCCCCCTCGGTCTTGCTTTCGCCCCCCCTCCCCTCCTCGGTCGTGGTCCTCCCCCTTGTCTTTTCCCCGCCGCTCTCCCGCCGTCTCTCCCTCCGCCCGCTCTCGCCGCCCCCCCTCTCCCTCCCTTCTTCCGTCTTCGTGCTCCCCCTTTCCCGCCTCGTTGGCGCCCGCTCCCTCCTGTCCCTCCTTTTGCTGCCCTCGCTGTTCCTCCCGTCGCCCCCCTTCGCCCCCCCTCCCCTCTGCCCTCGGTCTCCCCCTCCCCTTCTTCTCTTTCTCCTTCCCGTCTGTTCGTGTGCTTTCCCCCCCTTTTCTCCCTTTCCTCTGTTTTTTGCTCTCCCCCCCCCTCCCCTCCTTTTCCCCCCTCTCTTCCTCTTCGTCTTGCTCTGCCTCCCTCCCCCGGTTTCTTCGTTCCTGTCCTCCCCCCTGTCGCTCCCCCCCCTCTCCTTGCTCTTGCTTTCGCCTTCCCCGCCTTCCCCCCCGCCCTTTCTTCGGCCCCCCTCCCTTGCTGCTCTGCTTGGCGGTTGTTTTCCCCTCTCCCCTTTCGGCCTCCTCGGTGGTCCCGGTTTTCCTCCCCTCCTTCCTCGTCCGGCCGTCGGGCTTTTCGGTCTTGGGCCCCCTCCCCTTCCCCCCCTTTGGCCTGGCCCCGCCTTTCCCCCTCCCTCCTGTTCCCCCTTTGTCTCTCTTCTGCTCCTCGCTTTCTCCCTGGCGTGTCTGCCGCCCCCTTTCTTCCCTTTCTCCTCCCCTTCTTCGCTGCTCTTCGTCCTTTCCTTCTTTCTTCCTCCTGCCCCTCTTCTTCTCGCTCGCTTCTTCTTCTCCGCCTTCTTCCTCTCTTTCTCTCCCTTCCCCCCCCCTCCCCTTCTCCCCCTCCTCGGCTTTTCTCCCCCCCCTCCCTCTGCCCCTCCTCTTTTCTTTTTTTTTTTTCCCCCTCTTTTCCCTCCCCCCCCCCTTCCTTTCTCCGCCCTCCCTTCTTTCCTTTCTGGGCCCCCCCTCGGCGCTCTCCCCCCTCTCCCCCTCCTCCCCTGTCTCCGTCCCGGCCTCGCCTCTCTTTTCCCTCTCCCTCTCTTTCCCCTCTCCCCCTTCCCCGCTCTCGCCTTCGGCGCCTGGTTTGCTTCTCCTTCTTCCTTTCTCCTTCGTCGTCTTCCCCTTCGTCCCTCTCTCTCTCCTCTCGGTCTTTTTGCCTTCCCCCCTCCCGGCTCTTCTTTTCCTCTCCCTCTCTCTTTCCGTCCCGCCCCCCCCTCCCTCTCCCTCCCCCCCTCCCTCTCCCCCTGTCTCCTTTCCCGCCCTTTCTCTGTCCCGGCCCCGGCGGTTTCTCTTCCCTCGCCGCCTCCCCCCTCCCCTCCCCTCTTCGCCCTCGCCCGTCTCCCCGCCTCCCCTTCTCTTCTTCGGTTCGCCTTCTGGCCCTTCTTCCCGGGGGTGGTTCGCTCCGTCGGCCGCGCCTCCGTCTTCCCCCCTGCGGGTCGCCCGTTCGCCTCTTGCCCTCCCCCCCCCCCCCGGCTCGGTCGTTTCGTTGGTTCGCCTCTCGGCTTGTCCCGCCGCCGGTCGCGGGTTCCCGTCCCGTCCGCTCCGTTCGTTCTTCTCCGGCTCGCCCCCTGCGGCCTTCTGCCCTCGTTCTTTTCTTTTCTGTCCCTCCCCCTCCTTGGCTCGCCGCCCTTCTCCCCCCCCTCCTCCCCCTCCTTCTTGCCCCTCCCGGCTTCCTCCCGCCCTTTGCCGCTTTCGGGCCGTTCCCTTTCTCTTCTTTCCTCCCCCCTCCCCCCCCCCGCTCCGCTTCTCTTCCTTCCTCTCCCCCTGTGCCCCCTCTGTTCTCCCCCCCCTCGCCCCCCCCCTCCCCTCTCCTGCCTTCCTCCTTCGCTCTCTTCTTGTTCCCCCCCCTTGCCGCGTCCTCGGCCCCCCCCCTGTTCTTTCGTCCCCCCCCTCTTGTCGCTTTCCCGCTGCCCCCGTCCCCGCCCTCGCTTCTCCCCCTCGTGCTCTCTTCCCCTTCTCTCTTTCTGCTCCTGGCCCCCTCCTTCCCCGTCGCCTCCCCGGTCCCCCCTTCCCCTCCCCGCGCCCCTTCCCTCCCGCCCTCCCCCCCGCCCGCTCTTTGGGTTTCTTCCCTTCTCCTGCTCCCCCGCTCTCCCCCCCTGGGGTGGCGCTCTGCCCGTTCTCTTCCTTGCTCCCCCTCTCCCCCGTGGCCCCCCCGGTGCTCTCGTCCCTGTCCCCCCGGGTTCTGCTCGCCCTTCTTTCCTCCGCCCCGGTTTCGCCCTCCTCGCCCCGCCCCCCCTCTCGCGTTTTTTTCTGCCCCCCGTCCTGCCTTTTTCCCTGCCTCTCCCTTGCCTCTCCCCCCCCTTCCCCCCCCCTTCCCCCCTTTCCCTCTCGCCTTCTTTTGTCCCTCCGGCCCCCCCGGGCCCTTCTTTGGTTCGCTCGGCCGGCGTTCTTTCTCGCCCCCCCTTTCTGCCCCCTCTGGCCTCCCCCTCCCTCCCCCTCCCCTCCCGCTTCCTCCCCCTCTCCTCCCCCCCCTTGGCGCCTCTCCCCTCCCCTTCTCTGCCCCCTCCCTCTCCCCCTCCCTCTTCCCCGTTTCCCCTCCCTGCCCCCCCTCCTTCCTGCTCCCGCTCTCCCCCCCTTCCCCCTCCCTCCTCCTTCCTTCGCCGCCGCCCCCTCCCTCTTCGGTGGTTTCCTGCTTGCTCCCGCCGCGTGGCCTCCCCTCTCCGCCCTTCTTCTCCCTGCCGCTTTTTCTCGTCTCGCCCCTCCTCTCTTTTTGCTGCTCTTCCCGCTCTCGCCGCCCCCCTCCTCTCCTCGCTCTCGTCCCTGTGGCTGCCTCGTTCGCCCCCCCCCCCCGTTCGCCCCCCTTGGTGGTCTCCGTTCTTTCTCCGCCTTCTCTCGCCCTCCTCCGTCCCTCCCTCCTCTTGTGGCCTCTGCTGCTCTCGTTCGCGCCCGTGCCCTTTTGCGTCCTTTCCTCCGTCTCGCCCCTCCCCTCGCCGCCGCCGCTTTTCCTCGCCCGGGTCCTCCTGTGCCCGCCCTCCTCCCTCCCGCTGCCCCCTTCCTCTTTCCCCTCTCCGCCTCCCGCTCTCGCGTTCCCCCTCTCTTCCCTCTCCCTGCCTTCTTCCCTCGCCCCCTTGCTCGTCTCCCTCCCCTGTCTCGTCCCCCCCGTTCTCTGCCTGGCTTCCTTCCCGGCTTTCCTGCCTTCGCTCCCCTGCCCTCGGGTTTTCCCCCCTCTGCTTTCCTCCTCCTCGCTGGTCGCCCCTCTCTGGGCCCGCCGCGTTTTGCCCTGCCTCTTGTCGCCTCTCTTCTTCTCCCTCCTCCTGCGGCTCCCGTCCTCTCTTTTCTCTGGCCCTGCCTGCCGCCCCCTTCCTCTTGCGCCTGTTCTCTTCCTTCGGCCGTCTCGCTCCCCCTCCTCTCCGCCCCGGTCCTCTCGGCGCCGCGGCTTGGTTCCCCTTCCCGGCCTCCTTCCCCTTCCTTCCGCCTTGTCCCTTCTCTGTCGCTGCTCCCCCCTGCTTCCCCCCCCCGCCCTCCGCCCCCCCCTCCGCCGCTGTCTCCGCGCTCCCGGCCCCCTCCGTTTCCTCCTGCTCGCTTCCTTCCCCTTCCTGCCTGTTTCTGGCCTCTCCTCTCCTCGTCCGGCCGCCCTTTCGGCCCTTTCTCGCTCTTTCCCCGTCTCGCTCCCGCCTTTCCTTGTCCTGTCTTCGCTGTCTCCCCCTTCCCTCGCTCGTTCGCCCCCCGTCTTCCTCCCCGGCCCCTCCTTTCCGCTTTCCGCGCCTCCGGTGCTCTCGCCCCCGCTGCCGCTTTCCTTTTCTTTCTTTCTCGCGCCGCCGTCTCTCCTCGTGCTCGTTTCGCTCCTCCCGGTTTCGCTGCGTTCCTCCTCGGCCCCCCCCGCCCTGGTCCCCTCGGGGTTCTCCCTCTTCGCTTTCTCGGCCCCTTTCCTCCCTTTGCCCCTTTCCCCTCCTGTTCCCCCTTCCCCTCCCCCCGCCTTCGGTCCCCCCCTTTCTTCTCCCCCCGGTCTCCTCCCCCCTCTCCTTCCCCTCCTTCCTCTCCCCCCTCTGCGCCTCTCTTCGCCCTCGGTTCCGGCCTCGGTTTCCTCCCCCCCCCCCTTTTCGCTCTTCCCCCCCCTCCCCTCTCTTCCCTCGCCCTTGCTCCTGCTTTCCTCCCCCTGTTCTTTCCTCCCTTTTCTTTTTCTTCCCCTTCTCTTTTTTCCCCCCCGCTCTTTTCCCCCGTGCTTTCCGTCCCTCCCCCCGCTTCGCGTGCTCGGCCCTTTCCCTTCTCCTCTCTCTGTCCCCCTTTTCTTCCCCTTCCTCCCCTCTCCCCCCCTCTCCCCGCTCTGCCTTTCCTGTTTCCCCCCCGCCGTCGCCCTGCGCTTGTCCGCTCCCCCCGGCGCCCCCCGTTGGGGGCGCCTTCCCGTGCTTCTCCCCTCTTTTTGTCCCGTGTTTCCCTTCTTTGCTTTCCGTTCCGCCCCCTTTCTTCCCCCCCCCCCCGTCCTCTCCCCTCTGCTTCCGTTCCTCCCTTCTCCCCCCTCTCTTGTTTCCGCGTCCCGCTCCCCCCCCTTTTTTTTCTCTCGTCCCCCCCTCTTTTTCCCCTCCCCGGCCCCCCCTCCCCCCGCCTTTCCCCGGCTTCCGCCCTTCCTTCCCTCTCCGTCCCCCCGCCGCGCCCCCCCCTTCCCCCTCCCCGCCTTTGTCCCCTCCCCCCTCCCCGCCGTTTCTTCCCCTCCCGGCTCTTTCCGTTTTTCTCCCGCCCCCGTTGGCCGTCTCCTCCTGTTTTTCTGTCTTTTTCTCCTGCCGTGCTCCGTCTCGCCCCTCCCTCCGCCCTCCTTGCCGCCTTCTCTGTCCCCGCGGTTTTTCGGGGCCCTCCCTTGTCCCCTTCTTCCTTTTCTTTTTTCCTTTGTTGCTCCCCTTTTTCCGTCCCTTCTTCTTTGCCCTTCCCCCCCTGCCCGTCTCCGCCCCGCTCTCCCCTCTTTCCTTCCCGCTTTCTCCCCTTTTCTCCTCCGTCTCTTCCGCCTCTCTTCTTCCCCGGCTTTTGCTCCCTTCGCTTTCTCTTGCTGTTTTTTTTCCCCTTTCCTTGTTTCCCCCTTCCTCTCTCTGTTTTCCTCCCCGCCCCCCTGCCCTGTCGCTTCGTCGCTCCGCTTTTCGGCCCCCCGTGTTTTTGCTTTTCCCCCCCTTCGCTCCGTTGGCTCCTTTTTCTCCTCCCGGCTCCGCTCGCTTCCGCCGTTTTGCTCTTTTCTCCCCTGTTTCTCCCCTTGCCTCCTCTCCGGCTTCGCCTCGTCTTTTCTCCTGTCCTCTCTTGTGCCCCTCCCGTCCTTGCGTCTGCCCCCCCGCCCTTCCTCCCGCCCTCCCCGGCCCCGTCGGTTGCTTTTCTTCCTCCTCGCTGCCCTCTCTGTCCTTCTCCCTGCTGCCCCCTCTCCTCGGTCTCGTCCGTGTCTCCGCCCTCCTCTCCGCCCTCTCTGCTCCCTCCTTCCTGCCTTGTCTCCTCCTGGTCCCGCCGTCTCCGCTCTCGCCTTGCTCTTCTTTTGCTGCCTTTTCCTTTTCCTCCTCCCTTTTTCCTCCTCGGCCTTCCTTTCTTTCCCTGCTCTCTGGCTGCCCCTTTGGGTCTTCCCCCTCCCCCCCTCGTCTGGCTCGGTTGCGTCTCTTTTTTCTTTGCCCGTCCCCCTCTTTCGTCTCCTCTCTTGCCCTCCCTGTGTCCTCCCCCGCTGTTTCCCTTCCTCCCCTCCTCCTGTTCCTCTTCTCTTCTCGCCCCCCTCCCCCGGCGCCCCCCTGCCTTCTCTTCCCCTCCGCGCCCTGCCTCCTTTGCTCTTGCTTTCCGCCGCTTTCCCCGCTCTTGTGCCCCCCGGGGGTCTCTTCTCCGCCGTCCGTCGTCGCGCCTTTTCTGCCCCCCCTCCCTCTCTTCGTCCCCGCCCCGCCGCTGCTGCTCTCCCCCGTTCTCTGCCCCCCCTGCCCCGTGCCCGTCCCCTTTTTGCCCGTCCCTCTTCCCCGCCGTGCTGTCTCCCCTTGGTCTCGTCCCGCCGGCCGCTTGCTCCCCGTCCGCCTTCTTCGCTCGTGTCCCCTCTGTGCTTCCCGCCCCCTCTTTTTCTTCCCCTCCCGCCTTCCCCTCCCCGTTCGCGCCCCCTCTGTTGGCCCTCTTCGCCTTCCCTCTCCCCGCCTTCCTCCCTCCCGGTCCCGCCCCCGGCTTTTTGCTTTCTTCCGCCCTTTTTGCTTTCTTTGCTGCTGCTCTGCCTCCTCGCGCCCCCCTCGCGGCTCTCCTCTGTCTTTTTCCCGCCCCCGGCCTTCCTCTTCTTGCTCCCCTCTCTGCCGCCGCTCCCCCTTCTCCTCCTCTCGCCGCCCCCCCGTGCCCGCCCTTCTTGGCCTCCCGCCCCTGCTCTCCGTCCTCCTGCTCCCGTCCGTCTCTCTCTGCGCGCCCTGGGCCCTCTCGCCTTCTTCCCTCGCCCCGGTGCCCTCGCCCTCGCCCCCCCCCCCTCGCCGCCGGTCCTCCCGCCCTTCTGGCCGCTCTCGTCTCTTTCCCCGGCGCCGTGGCTTCTCTCCTCGCCCTTTCTGCTTTCCTCCTCCCCGCCTCCGCCGGCCCCCTTTCGGCGTTGTTTCCTGGTTTTCTGCCTTTCCCCCCCGCCGCTCCCTTCCCCCCCCCTCCTGTTTTCCCTCGTGCCCCCTTTTCCTGCCGGCCCCGCTCCTCTCTTGCCCCCCCCCCTCTTTGCCCCCCTTCGTCCCCCCCCTCCCCCCGTCCCCCTCCCTCTCTTCCCCTCTGGGTCTGCCTCCCCCCCCCCCCCCTCGCCTTCCCGTTTTTCTCCCCCGTCTTTTCCCCCCTCCCCTTCTTGCCCCCCCCCTTTTGCCTGTTTCTTCCGTCCCGTTCGTTTCCGTCTCCCCCCTCTCCGCCTTCCCGCCCCCGTCCTCTTCCCCTCTCTGGTCCCCTCTGGCCCCGTCTCCCGCCCGGCCTTTCTCCCTCGTTTTCTCGGTCCTGCCGCTCCTCTCCCTTGGTTCGCTCCCTTTCTCTCTCCTTCCGCTCCCCCCCTCTTCTCCCCCCCTCTCGCCGTGCGCTTTTCCCCGCCCCCCCCCCCCTCTTCTTCGCCCCCCCCCCCCTCCCTTTCTCTGTTGTTGCCTTCCCCGCCCTCCCTCGCCCGTTGTTCCTCGGCGCCTCTCCGGCTCCTCCCGCCCCCCCCGCCCTGCTTGCCGCTCCTTTCCGCTTCGTCCTTTCCCTTGCCCCCCCCCCTCTCCCCCTCGTGGCTTCCCCTTTTTCGCTTTCCTTCCCGCCGGTCCTCTCGGTTTCCTGCCCGCCGTTGCTCCCTTTGCCTCTCGTCGCGGCTCTCCCTTTTCTCCCTCCGCCCCTGGTGGCTCCGTCCCGCCCTTCCTCGCTCCCTCGCCGCTCCCGCTCGCCCCCTCCGCCTCCCCGTCCCTCTGCTCGCCCCCCTCCCTCGCTTCCCCGCTTCCCCGCCCCTGTTCCCCGCCCGCGGTCTCGCCCCTCCTCCTGCCGCCTTCCGTCCTCGCCTCGCCCTTTCCGCCCCGCCCCTCCGCCCCCTTCTGCCCCTTGCCCCCGCCCCTCTTTCCCTCGCCCCCCTCTCGGTGCCGCTGCCGCTTCTTCTTTCCGTGCTGTTCTCGCCGCTCCTCTTCCCGCCTCCCCTCTCGCCGCCGCCCCCGCTGCCGGCTTCGTGGCCGCCCCCCGCCCTGTTTTCCGTGCCTTCCCCGCTCGGGCCGCCCCCGTTTTCCGCCTGCGCTTTGGCCTCGCTCTGCCTCCCGCTCCTCCCTTCGCCGCGGTCGGTCCCCCCTTTGCTGTCCCTCGTGCCCGCCTTCGTCCCCTCGCCGCCCCCGCCTTCCGTCCCTTCCGGCCTCCCTCCCGTTCCGCCGCCTTCCGTTCCTTTCTTGCCGCCTCGCCCTCTTTCTCCCCCTTCCTTGTGGCCCTCTCCCTGCCCCCCCCCCTCTCTTTCCTTTTCTTCCTTCTCTTCCTCTTCCCTCCTGCCGGCTCTCTCCGTCTCTTCCCTCCCGGTGGCCCCCTCTGTTTCGCCCCCCGTCTTTCCTTTTTCTCTCCCCTTCTTCCTGTTCCTCCTTGTTCTCCCCGTTCTCTTTCTGCCCGTTTCTTTTTCTTCTCCCTCTCGCGCCCCCCCCCCCCCCCGCCTCTCCCCCTGCTTGGGCTTCTTCCCCCCCCGTGGCCGTTGTCCTCTGGGGTGTCCCGCTGCTGCTTCTTTTCCTTTTCGGTCTTCTTCCTTGGCCCCGTCCCCCTGCCTTCGCTCCTCCCCCCCCCCTTCTTCCTCCCCTCCTCCTTTCCTTCCTGTCGCCGTCCTCTCGTTCGCTTGGCCCTGGTTCTTTCTTTCTCCTCCCCTCGGCCTCGCTCCCCTTCCTCCCTTCGTTTTCCCCCTCCCTGTTCCGCTCGCGTTGCCCCTCCCCTCCCGCCCCCGTCCTGCCTTCTTTTTTTCTCCCCCCCTTCTGTCGTCCCCTGTCTGCTCTGTCCGGTCTGCCCCCTCCCCCTTTTTTCCTGTCGCCTCCCCCGGGCCTTCTCTCGGCCTGTCTCCTCCTTTTCGTGGCCCCGGCTTTTCTGGTCTGCCCTTTCCCGTTTTCGTCGTCTCCTTCCCCCCTTTTGCCCCCTGGCTCCCCCCCCTCCCCGCCTCTCCCCCCCTCTCCCTTCTCCCCTCTTCTTCCCCGCCCCTCTCCCTCCTCCCCTCGCCTCTTCTTCCTCTTTCCCCCCCCCTCTTTCCCCTTCTTCCTCCCTCCCGGCGTCTCCCGCTGTTCGGTCGCTTCCCTTGGGCCTCTCTCCCTTCTCCCGCCCCTCTCCTTTTCTTTCCCGGCCTCTTCGTCGTTTTTGTTCGTGTTTTTCTTGTTCTTCTCCTCCCGTCTTTCCCCCCCTGGCCCGCTCTTTGGCCCCCTTGGCTCCCCCCCTTCGCTCCTCCCCCCTCGGTCTCCTTTCTCTTCTCTTTGCCTTTCTTCTGTTCCTCCGGGGTTTTCCCGCTGCCCTTCTGCTGCGCCTCCCCCCGTGCTTGCTTCTCCCGCTCTCTCGGGTCTTTCCCTTCCTCTCCTTCTGCTCCCCTTTTTCCGTCCCTGGTGTCCTCCTGCTCTTTTTTCTGGCTCTGCCTTTTCTGTTTGGTTTCCTGCCTCTCCTCGTTCCCTTCCCCCTTGGTGCCCGCGCTGTTGCGTTTCCTTTTTTCCCTTCCTTCCGTTTCTGGTTCCCCGTTTTTTCCGGTCTCTTCCTTCCTCTTTCTTTCTTTCTCGGGGCCTTTGCTTCCCCCGGGTGGTTCGCGTCTCCCCCCTTCTCGGGGCTCGCCTTTCGTCCCGGCGTGGGTGTTGCCTCTTGGCTCTGGCGTTTCCCGGTCTCCGGTCTCGGCCCGTTCCTCTCCGGTCTCCCTTTTTTCGTCCCCCTCCTCCCCCTGCGTGCCCCCGGCCTGTCTTTTCTGCGCTTCCCTTTTTTTCCCTGGCCCCTCTTCTGTCGTCCTCTTTTCCTCCTTCTGTCTTTTCCTCTCTTCCCTGCTCCTCTTGGTTTCTTCCCCTTCGCTCGCTCTTTCGCTCTGCCCCTTTTTCTCCTCCTTTTGGTGGCCCCCCCCTGCTGTCTGTCCCTCTTCTTTGGGCCTGGGGCCCTCCCGCCGTTTCTCTCTTCCTTTTCCCTGCCTTTGGTCTCTTTTCCGCCGTCGTCGCTCCTTTTTGTCCCCCCCCGGTTCTTTGGTTCTCCCTCCTTCGTCTCTGCTCCTTGTGTCCTCCCCGGCTTCTCCTTTCTCGTCTGGTTGCCTCCTTTTTTTCCCCTGGGTGCCGGTGCCGCTGTCCCTGCTTTTTTTTGGTCTCTCTCCTCTGCTCCTTTCCCTCCCCCCCGGCGTCCCCCTCTTTCCTTGGTTCTTTCCCCTGTCTCCCGGCCCCCTCGCCTTTCGTCTTCCCCTGTTCTGGCCCGTCGGGTTTTTCCTCGCCTTTCGTCTCGGCGGGCTGGCGGGCGTCGTCTTCTCTCTCCCTGGGGTTGCTTTTTCTTCCCTCCTCGTTTCTTTTTCGTCGCCCCTTTTCCTCCTGTTCTCCTCGGCGGTGTCCTCTTTGGCTCTTTCGCCGGTTTCCCTTCTTGGTTTCCTCCCCTCGTTGGTTTTCCCTTCCCTGCCCCCCTCGGGCCCTCTCCCTTTTTTGTTGGTTCCTCGGTTTCGTTGTCGCCTTTGTTCCTTTCTCTCTTTTGGGGTTCTTCGGCCTGCCCCGCCGGGTCCGTTCTTCTCCTCCTCCTCTTTGGCCTCGCTTCTTCTTCCTCGCCCTGTTTGGCCCCCTCCTCCTTTTCTTTGGCCTCCTTGGTCCCGTCTTCCCCGTCCTTCTCCGTCTCCTCGCCCCCGCTCCCCCTCCCGCTTCTTCCGGTGCTCTGTGGCCTGGCCGCCCCTTCGCCTGGCGTCTCTCTTCTCCTCCTCCCGTTCTCCTTTTGCCCCTCTCCCCCCTGTCCTTGCTCGGGCTCCTTTTTGGGTTCTCCCCCCCCCCCTCTGTCCCCCCCCCTCCCTCTCCCCCCCTCCCCCTGCCTCCCGCTCCTCGTCCCGCGTTTCTCCTTTCTTTCTTTCGTTTCCTTTTGCGTTTTTCCCTGGTTTGGTCTCTTTGGTGGTTCTCTCTTTTCGGCTTTCTCGGCCTCCTCCTTCCCTCTCTGTTGTCTCTCTCTCGTCCCCCGCCCTCTTCTTCTCTCCCTGTTGCTGCCCTCCCCCCCCCTGCCCCCCCTTTTCTCGCCGTGCCCCCTGGTCTCCCCCCTGTCTCCCCTCGCCCCTGTCCGTGCCCCCCCCTCTCCTCCTCCCCTCTTCTTCGGTTTTTGGCTCTCTCTTTTCCGTGCTTGTCTCCTCTTTTCTGTCCTCTTTGCTGTCTCTGTTTTCTTCCGTCCCCCCCTCTTCTCTCTCCTCTGTCTCTGGTCCCTCTCGCCCCCTTCCTCTTCTTCTTCCGTCGTTTTCTTCTCGGTCTCTTCGTTTTCCCCCCCGCCCCCCTTGTCTTTCCTTTCTTCCTCGTTTTCTTCTTCGGGGTCCTCTTTGTCTTTTCGCCCTGCCCGCCCTTCTTCCTTTCCTCCCTCCCGGCTTTCCCCCCCGCCCCCCCGTCGTTTCCTTTCCGCGTCTCTTCCCTTCCTCGGCCCCCCTTGTCTCCCTCTTCTCCTCGGCCTCTCTTGGGGGCTCGGTTTCTTCCTCCCTCTTTTTTTCCCCGGGTTCCCTCTCCCCCCTCCCCCGCGTTTCTTCTGTTTCCGTCTTTTTTGGCCTTTTTTCCCTCTCCTCTGGGTGCGTCTTTCTCCCCTCGTCTCTTTCCTCGGGGTCCCGCTCTGCCCCCTTTCCCCCTCTTCCCTGCCCCGCCTCTCCCCGCTTGTCTCCTTGGCTTTCTCCTCTCCTTCCTCTTCCCCCTCTTCGCCTCTCTTGTTGTCCTCCCCCTCCTCCTTGTCTTCTTTGCCCTCCTCCCCCTCCTTGTTCCCCTTCTCTTTTTTCTCCCTCTCCCCGCCCTCTCTCTCTTTGCTCCCCCTCTCTCTTGGCTCTTTCTTCTTTCCCGTCCTCCTCCTCCGTCTCCTCCTCGGTGGTTCCTTCTGGCTTCTGTCTCCTCTCCCTGGTCCCTCCCCCCTCTTTCTTCCTCCTCCCCCCTCCCCTTCTTCTCGGCCCTTTCCTCTCTCTCTTCGGCGGCCTTTTTTTCTCTTCTCCCTGGCCTCTCCCCCTCTTCTTCGGCCGTTTCTTCGGTCTCCTCTTCCTTCTCGCCTCTCGTTGTCTTCTCCTCCTTCTCTCGCTTTCGCTCTTGCTCGTCTCCTGTTCCGCCCCCCCCCCTCGCGTCTTCGTCCCCGCCTTTCGTTTTCTCCCCCGGCTCTCCCTTCTGCTTCTCTCTTCTTCCTCCTCGGTCTCCTCCTCCTTTCTCCCCTCCCCCCTCTCTTCGTGCTCTGTTTCTCCTTCCTCGGCCTCTTCCTCTCTCTTCCTGTCTCGTTTCTCTTCTCCCCGCCCTTCTGCCTCTCGTCCCTTCCTCGGTCGTTTGGCTGGCGCCCTTCCTCCCCCCCTGGGCTCTTGTTCTCTTCGTCCTCCCTCGCTTTCGCCGCCCTCCTCCTTTTCTTCCTTTCTTGGTTCTGGCCCCTTCCCCCTTCCTCTTCCCTTGCTCTCTTCCCCCCCCCTGCCTCTCTGTTCGTCCCCCTCCCCGTCTTTCCCCTCCGTCCCGGTTTCTTCCCCCCCCCCCCCCCCTCCTCCTCTCTCTTCTCTTCTTTCTCCTTGCCGCCCTCCTGTTCTTTTTCCCTGGTTCTCCTGGCTCTCTGTCTTTCCTTTTCCTGCCCTTCCTTCGTCTTTCTTGGTTCTTCCTCGCGCTCTTCCCTTCTCCCCGTGCCCGCTTTGCCGTGGTTCCTCCCCCCCTCTTTTTCCTCTCCCTCTTTCTTCTTCTTTGTTTTCCTTTCCTGCTCTTTCTTGCTGTCCCCCCCCCTTCCCGCTCCCTCTTGTCTCCCCCCCGGCGCGCTCCCTGCGTGGTCCCCGGGCGCCGCCTGTCCCTTTGCCGCGCCCGCTTCGCCGGTTCGCCTCCTTCTCTCTCCCCCCCGGCGCCCCTCGTTTCCTGGTCCCCCCTTCGCCTTCCCCGTTGCTGCTCCGGGTTCGCTTCCCGTTGTTCGCTCCGCCTTGCTCCTGTCGCTCCGTGGTCGCGCCCCCCTTTGGTCCCGGTGCGGTCTCCGGTTCCCGTCCGGTCCTGCGCCGTCTTCCGGTCCGTCGCTTCCTTGGTCGCGCCGCCGGTCTCCCCCCTCGCCGGTTGGGGGTTCCCGTCCCTCCTGGCCTGCCCTCGGCCCCCCCTCTGCTCCCCCCTCCCCCGTCTGCTGCGTTCCCGTGGTTCTCTTCTCTCCTCCCTCTCTTCCTTGCCCTCTCTTTCTTCCCCCCTCCTCCTCTCTCTCTTTCTTCTTCTCTCGTTTCCGTCTCTCTGTCCTGTTCCTGCCTGTCCCCGGCCCCGCCTTCCGCCGTTTCGGCCCCCCTGCCCCCCCCCGCCCTCCCCCGGGTCGTTTGGCCCCCCCCCCCCCCCCCCCTCCTCCCCCCCCCCCTCGTCGTTGTCTTCGTCCTCTTTCTCTTCCGTCTCCTCCTCTGGCTCTTCGCTCCTTTCCTTCGTGGCTTCCTCGCCCTTCTTCTCCCGCCCCCCTCGTCCCCGGGCCCCCCCCCGGGCCCCCCCCGTGCCCCCCCGCTGGTCTGTCGTCCCTCTCTCTTCCGGTTCTGCCCCCCCCGTTCTCCGTGCTTTCCCCCCTCGCCTCCCCCTCTCTCCCTTCGCCCCCTCCTTTGGCCCCCTGCTCGTCCCTTCCGCCCCCCCCCCCTGCCCCTCTCTCCGGTCCCCTCCGTCCCCTTGCCCGTCCCTCTTCTCCCGGCTCTCTCTTCTTCGCCCTGGCCTTCCCTGCTCCCCCCTGGCCGTTCGTTCCTGCCCCCCCCCGCGTCGTTCGCTTTCTCGGCGCCCCTGTCCTCCCCCCTGCCGTTCTCCCCCCCCCGGCCTTCCCCCCCCTCTTCCGTCCTCTCCCCCCCCCTCTTGCTCCCCCTCCCTTTCCTTTCGGCGCCCGCGTCCGCGTTCTCGCCGGTCCTTTTCCCGCTTTTCCCGGTCTTGTCGCCGCCCTCCCTTCTGCCCCCCCTCCCTTCCCCGTCCGTGTTTTCCTTTTTGGTCGCTCCCCCCCCCGTCGCCTTCGCCTTTTCTCCCGTCCTTCCGGCTCTTTCCCCGGCTGGCTCCCCCCCCCCTCCTTCCTGTCGTTCCCCTCCCCGTCGCCGCCGGTCCCGCCCCTCCTCGCCCCCCCCTCGGCCCTCGCTTCGGCCCCCCCGGCCTCCCTCTCCTGGCCTTTTGTCCCCCCTTTCCTTTCGCCCCTCCCCCTCTCGCCCCGGGTCTCCCGCTCCCCGTCCTCCTCCCTCTCTCTTCCGCTCGCCGTTTTCCTTTTCTTCTCCCCCCTCCCCCCGTCGCCCGTTTCTTCCCCCCCCTTCTTGGTCTCGCCCCCGGCTCTCGTGCCCCTCCTCCCCCCCCCGTCGGCCCCCTCCCCCCCCCCCCCCCCTCCCCGCCCTCGCCCCCCCCGCCCCTGCCCGCTCTGCCTGTCCTCCCCCTCCCCTCTGCCCTCCCCTGTCTCCCCGGTCCCGCCCCCCCGTCTGGGTTTCGCCCTCCCCGCGGCCTCGGGTCCTCTCGCCCTTCTCCCCCCGGCGTCCTCGTTTGCCCCCCCGTTTTCCCCCCCCCGCCTTCCTCCTCCCCCCCCTCCCTCCCCCTCTCCTCGCCTCCCTCTCTCTCCTGGTCGTCCCGTCTCCCGCTCTTCCTTCCCCCCTTCTGCCTGCCTTCCCTCTCCCCGCCCCTCCCGCGCTGTGCCCTTCTCTGTCCTCCGCCCTCGCTTCTTTCTCCCCGCCCTCCCCGGCCCCCCCTCTGCCTGTTTCCCCGCTTCTCTCCCCGGGCCGCTCCTGTTCTGTTTTTCTCCCCCCCCTCTCCCTGCTCGTTTCGTGTTCTGGCCCCCCTTCCCCTTCCCCGCCGCCCCCCTCCCCCCCTTCGTTTCTGCCGGTCCCCTCCTCCCCCCCGCTCCCCTCCCCCTCTTCGGCCCTCTCCCCCTCTCGGCTCTCCCCGCCCTCTTCTTCCCTCTCCTTCCTCTGTTCCCCCTCCTTCCCCTCGGCCCCTTCCTCTCTCTCTTCCTGTTTTTCCTCCCCGCCCCCCCGGTCTTCGCCCCCTGCCGCCCGCCGCGCTTCTCGCCCTCTTCTCTCCCCTGCCTGTCCTCGCCGTGCTCGCGTTCGTTCCCGCCCTGGCCCCCCGCTTTCCTCTCCCCCCCGCCTCTCTCTTTCCTCCTCCCCCCGCCCCCCCCGCCGCCCCCCCCCGCCGCCCCGTTCGCCTTTGCTTTCCTCTTCCCCTCCCTCGGTGCTCCCCCCCTTGGTGTCCTCCCCCTGGTCCGTGCCTTCCCCGGCTTCGGGTTCCCCGCCGCTCCCTTCCCCGTCGCCCGTGCCCCTGTCCCCCTCCCGCCGCTTTCTCTCCCGCGGCTGCCGGCCCCCCCTCCCCCCCCCTTCGCCCGTGTTGGTGCCCCCGTCGCCCTCCCGTCCCCCGTCGCCCTCCCGTCCCCCCCCTCTCCCTGCCGTTGCGGCGTCTCTTCTCGCTGGTTTCTTCTTCTCCTGCGCCCCCCTGTCTTCGTCCCCCCTTTGGTCCCCTCCCTCCTCTTCTGGCGGTCCCTTCTTTGTTCTCCCTTCCCCCGGCCTCCTCCCCCCCCTTTTTCCCCCGTGCCCGCCCCCCTGCCCCCCCCCCCGCCCTCTCGGCCTCCCTGCCGCCTTCCCTTCCCTCTTTCCTCTCCCCCGTTTCTCTGGCCCCGCTCTCTTCGCCTCTGTGGCTTCTCCCTTCCTGCCGCCCGTCTTTGCTGTGCCCGCCTGTCCCCTCCGCGGCCTGCCCTCTTCTCCCCGTTTCCGTGTCCCCCTGCGCTTCGTGCTCTTTGCTGCCCTGGCCCCCCCCCGCCTTCTCCCGTCTGTGCCCGCCCCCGCCGTCTCTCTGGGTGCTCTCCCCTTCCTGCCCCCCCCTGGTCCCTTTGTCCTCCCTGGCCCCGCCGTGTCGTGGTGTCCCCCTTCCCTCGCCGTCCGGGGTTCGTTTTGCTTCTGCTCCCCCCCCCGTTCTTCCCTCGGCCCCGTCCTTGCTCCCGCCCGCCTCCTCCCTTCTCGGGGTTCGTGGTTGGCTTTTGCCTTTGCTCCCCGTGCTCCTCTCTCTGTCCGCCTCGCTCGCCGCCCCCCCCTCCCTGTCCCCGTCTTCTTCCGTGCTTTCGGTTTCCCTCCTGCCCCCCTCTTCCCCCGTTTTTTTGCCCTCCCTGTTTTTCCTCTTGCCGCTCCCCCGCCTCTTTCTTGGGCCCCTTTTCCTCCTTCTCCCTTCCGCGGTGCCTTCGCCCGTTTTCCTCTCGTCGCTCCTCCCGTGCCTCCCCTTCTCGTCGCCGCCGGTTGTCGGGTTCCCTCCCCCCCTCTTTTCCCCTTCCCCGCCTTCCCCCTCCCCCCCTTCCCCGTCCCCCTCGCCTCTTTCCTCGGCCCCCTCTTCGTTCCTCCCCCCCTCCCTCCCCCCCCCCCCCGCCCCTCTCTGTCCTCGTCCTCCTCCCCTCCCTTTCGCCCCTTTCCCCCCCTTCTTCCCCCCTCCCGTCCCCCCCTCCCTCCCTTCTCTCCCCCTGCTTTGGCTCCCGGTTCGTTTCTCTCCGCTCCCTTCCCCCTCGCTCCCCCCCTTCCCCCCTGGCCGCCCTCTTGGCCCTCTCTCGTCTTCTGCGGCCCGGCGCCCCCCCCCCTCCCGCTGCCGCCGCCTTCCTCTTTCCCCGTTTCTTTTTCTCTCTTGCCCGCTCTGCTCTTTCCGCCGTGGGCCGCCTGCCGTTTCCTCGTCGCTTCCCTCGCGCCCCTCCGCCCGGTCGTGGCCTCTTCCGTGCCGCTGCTCTCCTCGCCGTGCTCCCCGCCTTCCTCCCCCTTCGCCCGGGTTTTGGTGCCCTCGCTGCTCTCGCTCCTTTCGGCCCTCGCCGGCTTCGTCGTGTTGGCGCCCTGGCCGCCCCTCCTTTTCCCGCCGGCTTCTTGCGTGTCGCCCCCTCCCTCCGCGCCCGGTTCCTGCTCCCCGCCTCCGCCGCCCCCCTCCTGCCTCCCGCTTTCCTTCCTGTCCCCCCCCTTCCCGCGTCTCTGCCCGCGTTTTTTCTTTCCCGTCCCTTCTCCCCGTTTCTGGCTCCCCCTCCTCCTTTCGCTGCCCTCCTCCTCCCCGCCGGCTTTCGGCGTTCGGCCCCGGGGGCTTCCCCCGCGCTCGCGCCGGGTTTGCCGTTCGTGCTGTCCCTTCCCCTCCTTCTGGCCGCTTCTGTCCTCTCGCCCCTCCCGCGGGCCCCCCTCTCGGGTTCCTCCCTTCTTTCGCGCCTCTCGTCCCCTCCCTCCCTCTGGCTTTTTCGCCCCCCCCTCTCGCCCCGTCGTCCCCCGCCCCGTTCCCCCGGCCGTCCTCCCTTTCTCTGCCCTCGCCGCCTCCGCCTCTGTCCTCGCCCCCGCTTCTGCCCTCGTGCCTCCCCCGCCGCCTTCCCCGCTGCTTTCGTCCCCGTCCGCCCTCCCGGGGCCCCCCTTTTCTGCCCCCCGCTCCCGTCCCGTTCCTGGCTGTTTCCCCCTGTCCCCTCGTTTCTGTCGCGGCCGCTTTCCTTCCTTTTTCGCCCCTGCTGCTGCTCCTCGGGCCTTCCTGGGTTCGCCTCTGCCCCGCCCCGCCGTTCCCCCTTCCTCGCCGCCCCGCCCTTCCTCGGTCCCGGGCTGGCCCGCGTCGTCGCCCCGGCTTCCGGTGTCTGTCTCCCCGCCCCCCGTCGTGGGCTTGTCGCCGTGGTCGCTGCCCCGCGCCTTGTTCTTCGTGTCCCTGCCCCTGCCTCTTGTGTCGCTCTCTCTCCTTTCCCCCCCTCTCTGCGTTCCCCTCCCCCTCCCTGTCCCCCTCCCCGCCCCCTCGTCCCTGCCGGCGCTCCCCTCGCCGTCGGCGCTCTTGTCGCGGCTGGTCCCGCCGTCGCTCCCGGCGCTTTCGCTTTCGGCCCCCCTCTGCGCCTCGCCTTTCTGCCTTGGCCTGGTTCTCCTTCTGCCGCTTCTCTTCTCCTTTCCGCCCGCGTCGTCCCCGCCGCTCGGTTTCCTCCTCTTCCTCTTCCCGCCTTCCCTTGTCTCTCTCGTGCTCCCCCGTTCGGTCCTGCCGCCCTCCCCTCCGCTCTCCCTCCTGTCCGTGCCGCCTCGTTCCGTCCCTTCGCTGCCTCCGGCCTCGTGTCTCTCGGCGCCGCCCTCCCCGCCGGCGCTCTTTTCGTCGGTCCCGTCCCCCCTCCCGGCCGCCCCGCCCTTCCCCCCCGCCGCCCCCTTCTTCCGTGCTCTCTTTGGCGCTCCCGCCTCCGCTGTCCCCGCTCCCTCTTTCCGTGCCCCTCCCGGCCCTCTCGGCCCCGTCCTCGCTGTCCCCCTCTTTCCCCGCGCTGGCCTCCCCCCCCCTTTCCGCGCCCGCGCCCTCGCCCCCCGGCCCCTCGCCGCCCTCCGTCCTGCTTTCCCCGCCGCCTTTCGTCTCCCCGCCGCCGCCCCCCTCCCCCGCTTCCCCGTCGTCCTCCCCGGTCCCGCCGCCTTCCCCGGCCCCCCTCTCCCCCCCGGTGCTCTTCTCCCTGCTGCGTCTTTCCCCCCCTTCCCTTCTCTCCCTGGTCTCCCTTCCGCCTGCCCGCTGCTGCCTTCCCTCCCCCCCTCCCCCCCCCTCCCGCTCCCCTCGCCCCCCTCCCTGCCGCCCCGGCCCGGTCTTTTCTCGCCCCCCCCCGCCCCTTCCTTCCCGGCGCTGCTTTCGCCCCCGGCCTTTTCCCCCTTGTCCCCGTTTTTTTCGCGCTCCCCCGCCCGCTCCCCCCCGGCGCTCCCCTGGCCGGTCGCCCTGGCCCTCCCGGCGTCCTCTCTGCTCTTCCGCCTCTCGCCGCTCTGCCGTTTGCTGCCCCCGGTGCCCCCGTCGCTCTCGTCCTTCCTCCTTTCGGTGTCCCTTCCCGTCTGCCTGTTGGCCCCCTTTTCGCCCCCCCTTTCGGCCTGGCCGCTCCTCTGTTCGGTCTCCCCCTCCCCCCCCTGTTCCCCCCCCTCCGTCCGGTCCCCCCCCTCCGCCCCTTCCTCCCTCCCCTTTCTCCTCCCCCCGGGGGCTGTCCCGCCCCCTTCGCCCGTTTCCCGGCTGCTGCCCTCCTCCTCTTGGCGCCGCCCTTCTCCCCCGGCGTCCCTCTCGCCCCGCCCGTCTTTGCTGGCGCCCCCGCCCCCGCCCTCCCCGGCTTCTTCCCCCTGGCCGGTGTTCCCGCCTCTGGCCCCTTCCCCTTCTCTGCTGGTTGTCCCGGCGCCCCCTTTGCTCGCCCCGTCCCCGTCGGTTCTCTGTCTCTGTTCCCCTTCCCTCCTTTCGTCGCTGCTCCCCTGCCTGCCCGTTCCCCCGGCTCCTCTTCCTTCGTCCCTCCCCCCCCCTTCGGGGGCCCCGCTCCCTTTGGCGGCCCCCGGTTTGGTGCCCTGGCCGTCTGGGCCTTCGCCGCGTCTGGGGCGGCTTCTCCCTTCCCCGCCCTGTTCCCCGTCCCCTCCGCTGCTGTCGGTGGCCGTCCCCCCCTGTCTCCCCGTCTTGTCGCTGGCGCTTCTCCCCTGCCGGCTCGTCTGCCCGCCTCCTTTCCTGTGTTCGTCCCCGCCCTCCGCTCCTTCGGTCTCGCTGTCGCCCCGGCCTGCCCCCCCCCCTCCGTCTGGTTGTTGGGGGGTTGTCCCCCCGTCTGCCTGCTTTGGTCCCCCCCCTCCCCTCTCCCCCCTCTTCTGCCGCCTTTGCTGCCCTCCCCCTTTCCTTCGCTTCTCCCGCCCTGCTCCGCTCCTGGTCCTCTGGGGCGGTCCCCCCCCCCCCCCCCCTTCCTTCTCGTCCCTTCCCCCCCGCCCGCGCTGGCTTCTTTTGTGCCCCCCCTCTTTGGTCCTCTCCCCGCTTCTGCCTGTCTTTGTGGTCCGTCTCCCCGCCTGCCCCCTCGCGGCCTCCTCTGTGCCCCCTGTGGTGTCGCGGTTCCTCCCCCCTGTGTCCGTCGCGCCCGCCTGCGTCCTCTCGCGTTCGCCTCTCCTGTCGCCCCTCTCTGGTTTTTCCCCTCCTTCCCCGCCGGCTCGGGCTGTTCTTCGCTCTGCCGTTCCGCGCTCTCGCCCGCCTTTTCTCTTTTGCCGTTTTGTCGTGCTCGCCCCCGGGCTGCCCCCTCTTCCTCCCGGTCCCTTCTTCCCTGCCGCCCCCTCTTTTGCCGCCCTCGCCGCCTCTGGTGCTGCCTTTCCGGCCCGCCTGGGTGCCGCCGCTCTCCCCCCCTTCTTCGCCGCTCTCGCTTTCGTCGCCGCCCTCGCGCCCTTCCGCCCCGCCCTCCCCGCCGTTCCTTCCGCCCCTCCCCTGCCCCGCTTCTCTCCCCGGTTCCCCTTCCTCGCCTCCTTTCCCCCCTCCGGCCCTCCCCTCGTTGGCTGCTTTTCGCTGTTTTCCCTCTCTTCCCTCCCGCTTTCCGCCCCTTCGTCCCCTTGGCTGGCGGCCGGTTTGCCCCTTCGGCTTTCCCTGCTTTCTCTCGGCGTGTTCTTCCTCGGCCTCCTCGCTTCCCCGCTTCCTTGCCTTCCCCGCTCCCGCCCTTCTTGTCCGTCCTGCCCCCCGCCTGTTCCCCGCCGCCGTCGCTGCGTTCTTCGCTCCTGGCCGCCGCGGCCGCGCCCTTCTCGGTTCCCCTCCCCGCCCGTTCCCTCCTTCGCCGCTCTGCTCCCCGGGCCCCCGGGCCGCTTTCGTCCCCCTTTCTTCGGTCCCCGTGTCGCTTCTTCCGGCCGCTCGGTCCTTCCCGTCGGTCCTCCTTTCCGCTTCCGCCCTGTGGTTTCCCCCCCCCCCTGGCTCTCGCCTTCTTTCCCCCTTTCTCTCTTCCCCTTCCCCCGCCCTGGCCCTGCCGCCCCCCTCCCCGCCGCCCCCCCCCTGGTTGCCCCCGCCGTCCCCGCGGTCTGGGCTCTCTTCGCCGCTGTCCTTTGTGCCCCTCCCGTGTTCTTGCCTCGCGCCCTCCCTTCCCTCGCTTCGGTCTTCCCGCGTTTGCGCCCCTTTTCCTCGCCGGTCCCGCCCTCCCCTTCCTCCCTTCGTCTGTGCCGCCTCTCCCGCCGCTTTTGCTGGTGCTCCCCTGGCCGTCCCTGTCCCTTGCCCTTGGCCTCCCCCTTCGCCGCTCGCGCCTTCCTGCTGTCCCCCCCCGCCTTTCTTCTCTCCCGCCCGTGGCGCCCCTCTCCTCGTCCCCTCCCCCGCTGTCGTGTTCGGTTTCTCTTCTCTGCCCCGGGCTCCCGGTCCTGTCCCCGGTGCCGGGCTGCTCTTTTCTCCTCTCCGCGCCGTGGCCTTCGCTTCTCGCCCTCCCCCCGTTGCTTTCCCTGCTCGTCTTCCCGTCCGGTTCCCCGCTTGGCTCCCCGCTGCCCCCCCCCCCCTTCCTCTCCCCCCCCCTCCCTCCGCCGTCCTCCTGTCGGTCGTGCTCTGTTCTCTCGTCTGTTGCCTCCGGGCCTGCGTTTTGCCTTCCTCCCTCGCCCTCTGCCCCCCCCGTCCTCTCTCCCTTCCTTCCTTTCGTTTCTCGCCCTCTTGGCTTCCCCGCCGCTGTTCCCTTCGCCGCTCCCCTTCTGTCTCCCGGTTTTCCCTTCGCTCCTTGGTCCGGTGCCCCCTTGGCGTGCCTGCTTTTCTTCTCCCGCGTTCCCCCGCCTCTCTCCTCCCTCCCGCTGCCCCCGCCGTCCCCGCCCTCGGCCCCCCCTCTCTTTCTGGCCTTGTCCCCTTCGGCGCCCCTCTCCTCCCGTCCTTGCTCTTTGGTCCCCCGCTCCTGCTCCCGTCGCCCCCCGCTCTGCTGCCCGGGCTCTCTCCCCCTGTTGTCCTCGCTCCCGTCGGCCCCCCCGTTGCCGCCGCCTCTTTTCCTCGTGTCTTTCTTCTGGCCGCTTCCGGCGCCCGCGGCCGTGCCGCTCCCTTCGCCCCTTCGCCGGTCTGCGTGGTTTCCTGCCCCCCCCCGCTGGTTCTCTTCTTGCCCCCCTCTCCCCGCCCCTTTTCGTGCCGGCTTCCCTGTCTTCCCCTCTTTTCTCTCCCTCCTGGTGCTCGCCCCGGTTTCGCCGCTCCCGCCTTCCCCCCCGCGCCTTCCGGCTCTTTCCCCCGCCGCTTCGTCGCTGTCGCCCCCGCTGTCGTGCTCCCGGCCCTCGCTTGTCCTCCCCCCGCGGGTTTCTTCCTGTCTTCCGTCCTCGCCGGCGGGGCTCTCCGCGTCTCCCTCCCTGCCCCCCTCTTCGGTCGCCTCTTCGCCCCCCCTCTTTTCGCTTTCCCTGGGCCCGTCTTCCTCCCCGCCGGTCCCTTCTTCGCTGCCGCCTGGTGTCCTCCCCTCTCTCGCCTCGGCCTCGCTGCCGTGTTTGTCCGTCGTCTCCTCCCTTGTGCCCCTTTCTCTGGTGTTTGTGTCCTGTGTTCTGGTCGCGCTTTCTCGCGCGGCCCTTTCGTCCCGCTTGGCGCCTCCGTCGGGGTCCTCGCCGCGCCCTCTCTCGGTGCCCCCGGTCCTCCCTTCCCTCTGCGTCCTTTTCCTCTTGGTGGCGCCGCCTCCCGGCCTTTCCTCCCCGCTCCTGTTCCCGTTCCGTCTGGTGGTCTCCTCCGGTTTCCTCCCTGCCCGCCGTCGCCCGCCCTGCTCCCCCCTTCCTCGTGGTTTCTCGTTCCCGCGCCCTCTCTCTTCTTGCTCCCCCCGGTCGCGCCCCGGCTCTTCTCGCTTCCCCTCTGGCCCCGCCTTCCCTCTTCGCGCCGGCCCGTTTGTTCCCGCTGGTCCCCTCCTCGCTCCTTGGGCTCCTCATCCCCCTCCCCTCCTCTCCGCGGTCTCCGGTCTCTCCCGTTTCTTGCCCTGGCCGCCGGGTTGCCGCTGCCTCGTCCTGTCGCTGCCCTGCCCGGTCTCTCTTCTCTCGCCCTCTTCGCCCTCGGGCGTCGCCCCGTCTCCGGTCGCGCTCCCCGCCCCCGCCTTCTGTTCCCCGCTGCCGCCGGGCCGGCCCTCTCCTTCCCCGGTTCTCCTCCCCCCGTTCCCTCTCGTTTCCCCGGGCCGGCTTTGCTTTCCGTCGCCCCTGGTCGCCCCCTCGGGGTCGGTGCCCTCCTCTCCCGCCTCCCTGTCGCCGCCTTCGGCCCTCCCGCTCTCCCCGGCGGGTTCCCTCGTGTCGCTGCTTTCGTTGCCGCCCCCCCCCCCCCCCCGCCTCTGCCCTCCTGGCCGCCCTCCCCGGTCGCCCCCCCTTTGGCCCGGCCCCCCCCGGTCCCCGTCGCCTCCTCCTCCCTTCCGCCGCCCGCGGGGGCCCCCCCCGCCCTCTTCCTTCCTCCCGGCCCGTCCCCTCCGTTTTTTTGCCGGTGCTCCCGTCGCGCCCGGCGCCGTCCTTTCTGCTGGCCCCCGTCCTCCCCTGCTTCTTCCGTTTCTTCGGGGTCGCGGCGTTCGCCCCGTCTCTTCTCCCTGCCCTCCCCGCCGTCTCTCGCTTCCCGGGTGTTGGCCTCCCTGCTCCCCCTCTTGCCGTCCTCGTCCGCCCCTGTTCCGTCCCGTCCCCTTCTCGCTTCCGGCGCTCGTCCTTTTCTTCCCGGTGCTCCCGTCGCCGTCGTCCCCGGTTTTCGCCGCCCCTCGCCCCTTCTCCCCCTTTCCCCCCCCCCCTCCTTCTCTCTGCCCGCCTCTTCCTCGGCCTTCCCCCCGCCTCCTTCGCCCCTTCCTCCTTTCTTTCCGCCGCCTCCTTTCCCGCCCCCCCCCGTGTGTTCCCCGCCGCCGCCGTTCCTGGCCGCTCTGCTCCGTTCCGCGGTTTCCCCGCCCCTGTCGTCGTCGGTCGCTTCCTCCCCGCCGGCCCCGGTTTCGCCTCTCCCCCTGCCCGTCGTCGGCCCCCTCGTCCCCCGCCTTCGCCGCCCCGTCCTCTTGTTTGCCCTCCCCCCCCCCTGCCTTCTCCTCCCCCCCGCCCCCCCTGCTCCCCCTCCTCCTTCCTTCGCCCCCCCCGTCTCCCCCCCCCCCCCCCCCCGTGCTGTCCCCGCCTTCCCGCCGGTCCCCCCCGCCGCGGCGTTTGTCCCGGGTTTCTCCCCCCCCCCCCCCCCCCCCCCCTTCTGCTTTCCGCCCCGTCTGTCGCGTTCGCTTCCCTCCTGGCTTGGCGGTCCCCTTCTCTCGGTGGTGCCGGCCCTCCTCTTCCCGCGCCTTCTGTCGTCTTCCTCCGCGGCGGCCGGGTCCCCGCTTTCCCCGGGGTCCGCTCTCCTCCCCTCCGCGGGGCGTTCGCTCCCTTTGGGGTCCCCCCTCGCCCCCGTTCCCGTTCCCCCTCTGGCCCTCCCCGCCCCCGCGGTTCCCCCCCCGCCCTCCTGTCCCGCCGGCCTCTCGCCCGGCCCCGCGCCCTCCCCCCCGCTCCTCGCTTTCCCCGTGTCCTCTTCGCTCCCTTTCTCCTCCTCTCCTGGTTCCTGGCCCCCCCCCCTTTGGGCCCGGCGCGCCTCGTTTCTGGTGCCTTCCCTCCCCTCCCTCCCCCCCTCCCCCCCCCCCTCGCCCTCCGTCTGTTTGCCCCCGCCTTCGCGCGTCTCCCCCCTCTGGTGGCCGTTCCCTCCCGCCGTCTCGGTGGCGCTCCTTCTCCTCTCCCCGTCGCCCTCCGCTCTTCCCGCCGCGCTCCCTTCGCCCTGCCCTGGTTCGTTCCCGCCTCCCGCGCCCGCCCCGCCCCCCCCCCTGGCCCCCCGCTTCTCTGCCGCCCTCTTCGCTGCCCTGCTGGGCCCGGGGTCTCCGTTCCCCCCCCGCCGCGGTCCCTCGGCTGGCCGCCGCTCCTCCCGCCTTTGCCCCTTCTCGGTTTTCCCCCCCGGCCGGGTCTTGTGGCGCGCCCCCCCTCTCTCCCGCGCTCTCGCCTCTCGGCCTCCTTGCCCCTGTCGCTGCCGGCCCCCCTCCCCTCCCGCCCGCTCTTCTCCTCTCCCGGGCGGTCTCCTCCCTTCGGCGCGGTCCCTGCCGGGCCGGCCGCTCCTGCTTGGCTGGCCCCCGCCCCCGCCCGCGGTCTCCCTCTCCCTCCGCTGCCGTCCTCCCTTTTGGCCCGGCCTGCCCGGCCCCTCTCCCGCTCCTCGCCTTCCTCTCCTTGCTCCTCCCGGCCCTGTTGCTTTTCCTCTCGCCGTTGCCCGGTCGTTCCGCGTTTTGGCTGGCTCCCTCGTCGTCTTCTGTGGCTCCTCGGGCGTCCCCTCTCCCCCTGCCCCCGTCTGGCGCCCCGCCCCTCCCTCTCCCGTCCCCCGTCTCGTCTTTCTCCCTCCCCTGGCTCGCCCCGGCGCTGCGTCTTTCCGTCTTGTGCCCCCCCTGGCCGCTCGCTTCCCTTGCCCCGCCGGTTCCCCTCCCCTTCCCTTGGGGTGTCGCCGCCCCCTTTCCCGGGCTCCTCGCTTTCCTTGCCCTGCCCGCCCTTTCCTGGTGTGCCCCGCCCCCTGGCCTGGCCTCTGCCCTCGTCGCCCTCCCCGCCCCCTTCCCCCCCTCCTCCCCCCCGCTCTCCTGCCCCCCTCTTCGCCCTCGCCGCCGCCGCCGCTGCCCGTCTCTTCGCCCCCTCTTTCGCCGCCGGTCCCTTCTCTCCCCCCCTCCTCCCCCCGGGGTTCCGTCTTCGCCCCTTCCCGCCTGCCCTTGTTTTCGTCCCCTGTGGCTCGGCTTTTCCCCCTCCCGGTCTTCCCGCCTTCTTCGCTGCCGTCCTCGCTCTTTCCCCTCCCCTTTCGCTCTTGCTCTTTTTCCCGGGCCCGCCCCCCTCTTCCTCCCCCCCCCCTCCGCGCTCCCCCCTTCTCTTGCCGCTGCTCCGGCCCGGTTTGCCGCTTTCGCTTTTCCCTCGCGCCCGCTTCCTCTGTCGGCCCTTTCCCCTTTGTTCGCGTCTCTTCCGGCCCCCTCCCCTCCGGCGCTCCCGTCTCTCCTTCCGTCCCCGCCCCCCCCGCGCGCCTTGGCCGCCTCGTTCCCCTGCCTGCCCCTTCTCGGGCCGCCCTTCCCGCCCTCTTCGCCGGGGCTCTCGCCGCCTGTGTCGGTTTCCCCGCCCCCCCTCCCGGTGCTCCCCTTTGTTCTCTGGCCCCCCCTCTTCTCTTCGCCCGCCTCGCCTTTCCCGCCCCCGTCCTCTCCGTTGCCCTCGCCCCTCCCTCTCCGCTGCTCCCCGCCCCCCTGCTTCTGGCTCTTCCTCCCTTCGCCCCGCCGCTCCTTCTTTTCCCGTCCCTTCTGCTCCTGCCCCTGGTCCCCCCCTCCTCTCCGGCCTGGGGGCCTTGCCTCTTGCTCTTCTCGTCGCTCGGCTGCGTCGCGCGTTTCCGTCGCCGCCCCTCTCGGTCCCCCCCCGTCGCCTCTCGTGCCCCCCTCCCCCCGGTCGTCCCCCCGCCGGCCCTTTCTTCGCCCCTCCGGCGGTCGCGGTCCCTCTGGCCCTGTTTGGTTCCGTCTCGCGCCGTTCCCCCGTCCCGCCCCCGCCCGCCCTTTCCGTTTCCTTCCGCCCTCGTCGGCGGCGCCCTCCCTCCCGCCTCTCTCCCCGCTCTCGCCCCCGGTGCCTCTGCTCCCTTCCCCCCTGGGGTCTTCGCTGGCTCTCCCCTGCTCGCTGTTCCCGTCCCCGTCTTTGCTGGCTCTTCTCCTGCCGTCGCTTCGCCTGCCCCTGCTTTTCCCCTCGCCTCCTCTCTCGCCGTTCCCGCCGGCGCCCTGCGCGCTGCCGTCGTTTTCTTCGCCCCCCTCCTGCGCGTCGCCCTCCTCCCCCCCGCCCCCTTTCTGGGCGCGGTCGTCGGGGCTTTCCCTCGTCGCCGCGGGCTTCTCCCCCGTCTGGCCGCTCCTTCTTCGGGCCCCCTTCTCCCCGCTCTGGTCCCCTTCGGCGCCCTGTTTGGTTCTGCCCCCGCTTTCCGCTCTCCCCCTCCCGGGCGCGCCGTTCTCCCCTGCCCTTTGCCCCCTCTGCTGCCGCCCCCGCTCTCGTCCTTCGCGCCGTTCTCCCCCCGCCTCCCGCTTCTTCCCCGCGGGTTCTCTTCGTGGCTCCCGCCCCCTTTCCTCGGTCTCCCGCCCCTGTCCCTGTTGGTCCCCTCGGCCCTGTCGCTCCTGGCCCCCCCCCCTTCCCCGCCGCCTTCCCTCGTGTCTCCTCCGCCGTCTCTGGTGGTGCCTGGCGCCCCTTTGCTCCCCTCGCTCCTGCCCCCGCCGCCCCGGCCCGCGGTCTCCCCCTCGCGCCCGCTCCTGTCGCCTCTGCCTCCCCCCCCCGCCCTTCTGCCCCTGTCGCTTGTCCCGGCCCTGCTGCTTCTCTCCCCCTCTGCTCCCCGGGGCCGCTCCCCTGGCTGGCGCTCTCTTCGTCTGTTCCGCCGCTGCTGGCCCTCTGCCTCCCCCCCGCGCCCCTCTCTTCTTCGCCCGTCCCGTCGGTGTTCCTCTCTTGTCGTTTCTTTCCCTCCCGCCGCTTTCGTCGCTGCTCCCGCCTTCTTCGCCTTGGTCGCCCTCGCCCTTCGCGCCTTCCTCTCCGCCTCTGCTTTTCCCGGGGCCCCGCCCCCCCTCCTCCTCGGTTCGGCCTTCCTGGCGTTCGCCGGCCCCGCTGCCCCCGGTCTGGGCCCCCGTTCCTTCCTCCCCTTCGTCGCCTCCTTCGCTGCTTCTCTCCCGTTCCCCGCCCGGGCTCTCCCCCCCCCCTTTTTCCTGCCCTCGCGGCTGTCTTTTCCCTCTCCGGCCGCGGCCCCGTCGTCCCCGGTCGCGTCGCTCGGGGGCTCCTTCCCCCCGGCGCCGCCGTTGCCCTCCTCGGCTTCCCCGCCCCTCTCCCCCCCCCCGTTCCCGGCCTCGCCCTGTTTCGCCCCCTCCTTGCTGCCGGTCGTGCCGGCGCCCCTCTCGGCGCTTTCTTCCGTGGCCTCCCGCGCGCCGCTGTTGCCCGCGGTCCCCTTTTCGCTCCCCCGGCTCCCTCCCTCCCCCTCCCCCCTTTGCCGCCGCGGTTTCTCTTTTCCCTCCCGCCGCCGGTGGTCGCCCTCCCCCCTTTTTCCCCGGGTCTCGCCCCCCCTTTTCTTTTCGCCCTCCCGCTGTCCCCGGCCCGTGTGCCTTCCCCGCTGGCTTCGCTCTGGTTCTGCCCGGGGCGCCTGTCCCCCTGCTCCTTCCGTTCCTCTCGCCTCTCGCCCTGGCCGCCGGTTTCCGCTTTGCTCTTCGCGCCGGCGGTCGTCCCGTCGGCGCCGGCCTCGTCGTGCCCCTTTTCGCCGCCCCGCGCTCCCCGCTGCCCCCGCCCCCCCTTCGTCTCCGGTTGCCCTCTTTTGCGCCCCTCTTCCTCGCTCCCTCCGCTCCCGCCCTCGTCGCCCCCGCCCCCCGTCCTGGCGCCCCCGTCCCCGGCCCGCTTCCGTTCCCCCCTCCGCTCGCCCGGTCTCCCCTTTTCCTCTCCCCCCCTGTTGCTCCCGCTGCCCGTGCTCCCTCTGCCCTTCGTCCGCCTCCCCGCTTCTTCGCTCTTGTCGCCCCCCCCGCTCCCCCGGTCGCTGCCTTCCTGGGGTTCGCTTTCGCCGCCGGGGTCGCGGTCCCCCTTCCGGTCGGGCCTTCCCCCTGCTTGGCGTCCTTGGCCCGCCCCTCGGTCTGCGTCTCCTCTTGCCCGCTCCCGGGCTCTCCCTCCCTGTTCCTCTCCTCGCGGTCTTCCCTCCTCGGCTCGTCCCTCTCCCGCCCCCCCCCCCCGCTGGCTCTCCTGCCCTCCCCGTTCCCGCCGGGCCTTTCCCCCCGCCCCCCGTCGCCCGCCTCCCGGCCTTTCGCCTCCGTCGTCCCGCTCTTCCCGCTCTCGGTCGGCCGGCTGCCCTCCCCGTCTCGCGTTTTCCCCTCGCTGCCTTGGTTCCTGTTCGTGGTCTTTCTCCCGGTCCGGGCTCTCCCGGTCCTCTCCCCCGGTGGCCCTTTCCCTCGCCCGCTCCGCGTCCTGGCCCTTCCCTGTCTCCTCGGCCCGCCGGTTCTCCCGGGCCCTGTCCCCCTCCCGGCCGCGTCTTTCCCGGTCCCCCGCTGGCCGGTCGCCTGGGCCCTGCTCCCCCCCCCGTCCCCCCTTTCCCCCTTCTCCCCCTCCCTCTCGCCTTCCCTTTCCTTCTCCTCCCCGGTTCGGTCCCCGGCTCTTCTGGCCGTCCCGTCCTTCTCCCCCCCTCCTGCCGCTCCCCCCTGCCTTTCCCCCTTCGCGCTCCCCGTGCCCCCCTCGCCTTCTCCCCCGCCGTCTTTGCTCGCGCCTTTCCCCCGTCCTTCCTTCCTCCCGTCGTCCCCTCGTCCCTCCCCCCTTCCCGGCCGGGCCCCCCCGCCCCCCCCCCCCTCTCCCCCTCTTCGTGGTGGCGGGCCCCCCCCTTGGCGGCCCCCCGGCCCCGGCCGGGCCCGTGCCGGTCGTCTCCGGTCCCCCCTCTGGCGCGGCGGGTGTCTCCCTTTTGCTGCCCGTCCCCCGCCCTCTTCTCCTCCCGTCCCTCGCCCCTGTCTCGCTTCGCCCTGTGTTCTCTTCTGTCTGCCTTCCTCCGTCCCGCCCGCTTCCTTGTCCTCCCGGCCCTGCCGGTTCCGCTTCTCCCCCCCCCCCCCCTCCTTCGGCCCCTGGCCGCTTTCCCTCTCCCGCCCTTGCCCCGTCTTCTCCTCCCGGCCCCCCTTGCTCCCCCCCTTGCCTTCTCTTCCCGTCCTCTCCCGCCTCTTCTCCTCTTCCTGTTCGCTCCGTCCCTCCGGTCCTTCTTCTCCCCCCCGCTCCCGTCTTCCTCCCCTTCTCCGCTTTCCGGCCCTTCGCGGCCCCCTTCCCGCTCTCCTGCTGCCCTCTCCCGCCCCCGCCCCCTTCTTCCCCGTTTTCTTCGGCCCCCTCTGCGTGCCCCCGCTTTCTTCCCCGCCTCTCCCGGTCCCTCTGTCTTTCCCGTCTCTCCCCCGGCTCTCCCCCCCGCCCTCCCCCCCGCTGTTCCGTTCTTCTTTGGCCCCCGCGTCGCTTCCGTTCGCGTCGTGCCTCTCCCCCCCCCCCCCGCCCCTCGGTCGGTCTCCCCCGGCCTCTGTCCCCTTCTTGCCCGGTGCCCGTCTCGCCGCCTTCCCTTTCCCTGGGTGCTTCCCCCCTGTCGTTCTTCGTTCCCTTCCCCCCTCCCTCTGCTGGCCTTCGGCCTGCTCTCCCCTTCCCGCCCCGCCCCCTCTCTCCCGGTCGGCCCCCCCGGCCTTTGCTCGCCGTCCCCCCGCCCCCTGGTGGCCGTCCTCCTCCGGGTCGCCTTCCTGTCCGTCCTGTTGGCGGTGGGCCTCCCCCCTCTTCTCGCCCCCTCGCTTTTCCCCGCCCTCCCGCTCCTCTCCCCGCTCTCCTTGCCCGCCTCGCCTCTGCTCCTCCTCGCCCTGCCCGGCTCGCCTTCCTCCCCTCTCCCGCTGGCGCCCGCCGTTCTCTTCTTTCCCCCCCCGGCCTGCCCCTCGGTGCGCCCCTCGCCTCCGGCCCGCCTGTCGCGCTCCCCCTGGCCCTCCTTCCCCTTGCCCCTCTTCCTTTCGGCCCCCCCCTTCCTTGTGTCGCCTTCCCCCCCGGCCCCGGTGCTCCCTTCGTTCGTCGTGCCGGGCCTTCTGCCCCGTCCTTTCTCTCGCTGGCCGGTCTGTCCGTCTCCGTTTGCGTTCCGGTGCGCTCCGTCCCCTTCCTTCCTCTTGTCGTGCCCCCCTCGGCGCCGTCCGTCCTTCCCCCTCTCCTCTTTGTCCCTTCGGGCCCGCCGGGGTCCCCCGCTGGCCCGGTCTCCGTCCCCCCGTTCGCGGGGTTGCCCTGCCTCCTGTCGCTCCTCCTCCTGGCGGTGGTGCCGGTCGTCCCCGTGGCGGCCGGCCTCCCGTCTCCCCTTGGGGCCCCCCCCCCTCCCGGTTCTCCCCCCCGTCCCCTTGCTTCCCCTTGCTTTCCCTTGCTTTTCCGGCCGTTCTCCTCTGCCCCGTTCTCTCCCCCCCGGTCCTTTTCTCGCTCCCCCTCTTTTTGCCCCCCTCGCCCCCGCGTTCCCCCCCCCTGCCCCCCCCCCTCCCCCCTTGGTCTCGCCGGTCTCTGCTCTTCCTGCTCTGGTCGGCTTCCCCCTCGCCCTCCCTCCTGGTCGCCCCCTCTCCCGGTTTCTCTTCCCGCCGCCCTGGTCGGTCTCCCCTTCGGGGCGTTGGCTCGTCCGCGGCCTTCTCCCGGTCCTCCCCCCGGTCCTCTCGCTGCTCCCCCCTTCCGTGGCCCCCCCGCCTGGCCGCCGTCCGTGCCCCCTTCTGTGGTGTGCGCTTCTCCGCCCCCCCCCCCCTCGCTTCGTCGCTCCTCCCCTTCGCGGCCCCTCCGTCTCTCGCGCCTTCGCCCTTTTCCCCTTTCCTCCCCCCCCCGCCGCCGCTCTCCTCCCGCCCCCCTTCCCTCCGTCCTGTCTCCTGCCCCCCCCCCCTCCGGGTCTGCCTCTTCCCCCCTTCCTCCTCTCTGGTTTTTGGCTCCCTGCCGGGCCCCGTTTCCCCGCCCTTTCCCCCGCGCTCCCGGTCGTCCTGCTCGTCTTCTGCCCGTCCTTGTCCTCTCCCTCTCCGCGTCCCCGCCCCCCCTCGGTCGGCCCCCCCTGGGCCCCCCCGTCCCTCCCCTCGGTCTGCGCTTCGGGCTTCTCCCCCCTCCTTTCTCCCCCTGGTCTGCCGCCCCCCCCCCGTCTGCTTTTTTCTTCCCGCCCGCTCTTCCCGTTCGCCCCGTTCTCGCCCCCGTTTCCCCCCTGCTCCTCCTCCTCTTCGTCGGCTCTGTCTCGCCCGTCCTGCTCCTCCGCTCGTGTTCTTCTTTCTCCCGCTCGCCCCGGGCTTGTCCTTGGTCCCCCCGGCGCCGCTGTCGCTCCCTTCCGCGCTGCCGTCCCGCCCCTTCTGGGCGTCCCCGCCCTCTTGCCCTTGCCGCCCTCCCCCCCCCCGCCCTCGCCGCCCCCCCTCCTCGCTCCCCCCTCTTGCCGTCCCTTGGCCCCCCCGTGTCCTGTTTCGTCGTGCTCTGCCCCGCGCCGTCCCCCCTGCCCCCCGCGCTTCGGTGCGCCCGGCGTGCCCCTCCCCTTCTCCGGTCGCTTCGGGGGGGCCGCCCTTGCTCGCCCCGCCTGGTCTCCCGCGGGTCGCGTCCCTTTCCCTCCTTTCCGTGCCCCTCTCGCTTCTTCTCCCGCGGCCGCCCTTTCCTCCTTCTGGTGTCCTCGGGCTTCCGGTCTGGGTCTTTCCCGGCGCCCTCTTCGGCGGTCTGGCGGCCGTCCCGCCCGTCTCCTTTCTTCTCCCCCCCCTCCGGCGGCCCCTGTCCCTGTTCCCGCCTCCCCCGCCGCCCTCTCGTCCCCCCCCTCCCGGCCGTCCTCGCGGTCTCTCTCCTCGTGGCCCTGCGGTCCCCTTTGGTGCCTCTGGCCTGCCCGCCTTCGTTCCTCGTCGGCTTCCCTCTCGCCCCCTCGCCGCCGGTCGCCGCGCTCTTCCTCGGCCTGTCCCCCGTGGTGGGCCCCTTTGGCTCCGTGTCTTTCCCGCTCCCCCCCTTCCCCCGCCCCCCCTTGCCGTCCGTCTGGGCCCCGGCCCCGGCTCCGTGGCCTCTTGGGTCGCCCCCCCTCCCCCCCGGCCGCCTCCTTTCTGCCCTTGCCGGCGTCCCTGCCGCCGTCGCCCCGGCCGCTTTCGCCTTCGCCTCTCCCCCCCTGCCCTTTCTTCCTCCTTTTGTTCCCCCGGTCCTTCTGTCCGCCTGCCTCCCCCTCGTCCCCCCTCTCTTGCCGCCTTCCCCCCCCCCGTCGTTTCCTTCTTCCCTGCCCCCTTTCCGTTCCGCCTGCCCCCCCCCCCCTCGGCCCCTTCCCTCCCCCTCCTTTCTTTCCCCCGCTCCGTCGCCCTCTTGCGCGGTTCCCCCCTCTCCTTCCTGCCCCCCTCGGTCCCGCGTCGTCTGCCCCGTCCTCTCCCCGTCCGCCCCCTCCCCGGCCCCGTCGTTCGTCCTCCCCTGCCTCCCCCCCTTGTCGTTTTCCTCGCCCGGCTTCTCCCCCCTCCCCTCTCTGGTCCGTCTGTCCCCCGCTCCCCTCCCCTCCGTGTTCCTGCTGCCCCCCCCTCCCGCCGCCCTCGGCGCTTTCGTTGCCTGTGCCCGCCCGTTTCCCCTTGTCTCCCCCCCCCTCTTGGCTTTTCCTTCCCCTTTTGCCCCCCCTTTCCCCCGTCCCTGGCCCCCCCCTGCTCCCCCCCCCCCCTCCGTTCGCCCTCGCCGCTCCTCGTGGCGCCCCCCCCGTCCCCTGTCTTCCCGTCTTCGGCGGGTCCCGTCGTCGGTCTGCTCCCCTCGGTGCTTTGCTCCCCCTCCCCGTTCCCGCCGCCCTCCCTCCCGGCCCCGTCCCGCCCGGGCCCGTCCTGCCCGCCGTCGTCGTCCGTCCCCCCCCCGGTCTCCGCCGTCGGGCTGGGTCCCTCCTTCGCTTTGCTCGTCCTGCCGTCGTCTTCTTCCCTCCTCCTCCCGCCCCGCCGGTCGGTCCTCGCCTCTTTGGCCCTGTCCCCCGCGCCTTCCGTCCCGCCCCCTTTCTGCCGCTTGTGTCCTTGGCCCCTGCGGTCTTCTGCCCCGCCGCGTCCCCCGGTCTGTCTCCCCTCCCCCGTCCTGCTGCCGTCCTCGTCCTCCCTGGGCCCGCCCCCGGTCCCCTTGGCCCCGTCCCCCGGCTTCGCCCCCCTCCCGTTTGGGTTGTCGGCCTCCCTCTCCGCCCGTCTCCTCCCCCCCCTCCCGGCCCCCCCCCCGGCGGTCTCCTCCCCCCGCCGCCTCCCTCCCTTCTTCCCCTCTCGCTCTCTTTCCTTCCGCCCCCGGTCCCGCGGCTCCCGTCCTTCTCCCCGCCCCCCTGGTGTGCCCCTCCGTCTTTCTCCCCCCCCTCCCCCGCCCCTCCCCTGCTTCCCTTCCCTTCTCTTCCTCTCCTGCCCCTCCCCCCTCTCCGTCCCGTTCCTTTCCCCCTGGGGTTGGGTCCCGCCGTCCCTGCTCCCCCCCTCCTGGCCCCCGCCGCCCCCGCTTTCCCCCTGCTTCCCGGCCCGCCCCCCCTTCTCCCCCCCGCCCGGCCCTCTCTTGCTCGTTTTCCCTTCCGTCTCGGGTTTCCTCTTGGCCTCCCCGTCCCTTTCCGCCGCCCCCGTCTGTGGGCCTTTTTCGCTCGCTTCCTTCCTCTCGCGCTTCCCCGCCTCCGCGCTTTTCGTGGTTTCCCTCCCCCCGCGTTTGCTGGGCCTGGCCCTTCTCCCCTCGGCTTCCGCGCCCCCCTCTCTTTCCCGCCCTTGCTTCTGCCCCCCTCCCTGGTCTCCGTGGCTTCCCTCTTCCCCCCCCCCTCCCGCTCCCCGTGCTCCCGCCGGTTTTGCGCTTCTTCGTGCTTTCCCTTTTCCCTTTCCCCCCTCCCCCCGCGGTCTTCTTCTGGCTCCGCCGCGTCTTCTCGCGCGCGCCTTCCCCCGCCGCCGTCTCGTCCCCCCCTCTTCTCTCCGTCGCCCGCCCTTCCCCCCCTCCTTCGTCCTCTCCCCCCCTCCGCTGCCGCCCCCTTTCCCGCCCCCGTCCGCTTCCCCTGTTTCCCTCGCGCTTCCCCTCCCCTCCGCCCCCGCCCTCGCTGTGGTCTTCCCGGCCGCCCCCGCGGCTCTTCTCCCCCGTTTGGCCTGCGTCGTCCTCCCTTCCGGGCCGCCGCGCTGCTGGGTTCTCTCCCTGGTTTCCCCCCCGCCCGTTGGTCCCCCCCTCGGCCCGTCCCCCCTGCCTCTGCCCGCTCCTCTCTCCGCTCTGTTCCCCCGCCTTCGTCCTGCCCCCCTCGCCTCTCTGGCCCCCGTGTTGCTCCCCCGTTCCCCCCCCCCCTTCGCCCTCGCCCGCCTTTTCCCCGCCGCCGGTTCTCTTTCTCTTCTGCCCCTGCTCCCCCCCCTCTCCCCCTTCCCTTCCCCTCTTTTCCCGGCCCCCTGTCCTCGCGCCCCTCCCCCGGCTTTCTCCGCCTTCTTTCCGTCTTTCTCCCGGGCCCGCTCCGTTCCCCCCCGTCGCCCCTGGTTTCGGTCTCGCTCTCCTCTCCCCTTCTCCCGGCGTCCTGCCCTCTTCTGCCGCCCGCCCCCCCGGCCTCGGTGGGGCGGTTCTTTGTCCCGTCCGTTCGTTTCGTCGCCCGGCGCCCCCGCCCCGTGTCCCCCCTCGCCCCCTGTCCCCTCCCCGTCCCTGCTCCCGTTGCGCTCCTTTTGGCTCCCGCCCTTGTCCTTCTCCGTGGTCCCCCGGGCCGCTTCGTTTTCCCCCCCCCTTCCTCCGTCTTCCTCCTCCCCGCCCCCCCCCCGTTCCGCTTTCCTTCCCCCTTCCCCCCCCTTGGGTCCTCGCTGGCCCCCTGCGGGCCTTCGTTCCTCCTCTGCTCCTTGGGGTCGCTCCCGGCTTCCCTCGCCCCTTCGCCCTTCCTGGCGTCGGCTCTCGCGCTCCCCTCCCTGGTCGCCCGCTTCCTTTCCTGCTCGGGTTTTCCCCCTCGCCTTGCCTCTCCCTTCCCTCCCCCTCTCTTCGCCGCCCCTCCTCGCCCTCCTCTTCTCGTTTTCCCCCGTGCGGCTCCCCCCCCCCTCGGCCCCGTTGCTGCCGCCCTTCGTGCCTTGCGTCCGCTCGCGCCTTCTCCCGGTCGCGGCCTCCGTTCTCGTGCCGCCCCTCTTCTCTCTCCCGCCGTTCCCCCCCCCTCCGCGTGCCCGTCTCCCCTTTCCCCCCCCGCCCTTCGTCCCCCCCGCGTCCGCTTTCCCCTCCGGCCCCCCCTGCTGGCCCGTCTCTGTGTTCCTCGCCCCGCCCCCCCTCTCTCTGCGCCCCTCCTCTCCTCCGCTGGTCCCCCGGTCTTGGTCCGTGCTTCTCCCTTCGCTCCCGCTCTCCCCCCGCCCTCGCCGCTCTTCCCCCCTGGCCGCCGCCCCCCCCGTCGGCGTCCGTTTCGCTCCCCGTGCCCCCCCCCTCGGGTTTCCGCCCCCCTTCGCGTTTGCTCGTTCTGGCTTTCCCTCTCCTGGGCGTGTCCCCGCCTTCGCTCCCGCCGCTCGCCCCGGTGGGTTCTTCTTTTCCCCTGGTTCCCCCCTCCCCTTCCCCCCTCCCCTTCCCCCCTCCCCCCCTGGTTCCCCCCCTGGTTCCCCCCCCTGGTTCCCCCGCCCGCCCGTGCGTTTCCCGCCCCCCTCGTCCCGCTCCCTCGTGTTTCTCCCGTCGTCCCCGGCGGCCGCCTCTTTGGCTTTTCCGCTCCCCTCGTCCGCGGTCCTGGCCCCGGTCCCCTTGGCTTTGGCCCCGGCCCCGCTCGTGCGGTTTCCGTTGCTCTTCCCCCCGCTCTTGCCCCCGCTCCCCGCCCTTTCCTTGTTCTTCCCTTCCCTGGGTGTCCTTTCCCCCTCCCCTTTCTTCTCCCTCTGGTGCTTCTCCCCTCTTTCTGCCGCCCGCTTCTCCCGGTCCCGGCCTTCTTGCCGGGGGGGCCCTGCGCGCCGTCTTCGCGCTCGCCGGCCTCTCTGCTGTCTTCGCTCCCTGTTCTGGCTCCCCTCCTCCCCTCCCTGTCGTCCCCGCGCCGTTGCCCGGCTTCGCCCCCCTGTCTTCTCCCGCCTCTCTCGCCCCCCCGCGCGGCTTCGCTCTTCCTCTCCTCCCCCCTCGGCTCCCGTCGTCTCCGGGCTGTTGCCCCCCGTTTCGTCGCCCGGCGCCCCTTCCCCTTGCCCTTCCCTCCCTTCCCCCCTTGTTTTCTCCCCGCCCCCCCCCGCTTCGGTCGGGGGCTCGGCTCCGGCCCCGGCCCCCCGTGTGGCCCCGGGCCTCCCGGTCCCCCCCGCCCGCTCCGGGCCCCCCCCCCCCCGCGGGTTTGCGGGCGGTCCCTTCCCCTTCCCCGTCTCCTCCCTCCCTTGGGGTTTGTTTCCCCCCCCTCCTTCGTTTCCGCCGCCGTCCGTCTTTGTGCGTTGGCCCCCCTCCCCCGTCCTCTTCTTGCTCGCCGGCCGTTCCCCCCCGCTCCGTTCCTCCCCCCCTCTCCTCCCGTTGTTCCCCTCCTTCTTTCCGGCGCCTTCCCCCCGCCCGTGCTTCTTCGCGGCCTCCCGGTCCCTCCGGGCGTCCGTCCGGCCCTTGCCCCCTCTGGGGGGCCTCTCGCGCGTTCCTGCTTCCTCGCCCGCCTCTCCGTCCTCTCTCTCCCGCCCTTCTGCCCCCCCTTCGGTTTCGTTTCGTTTCCCTTCTCCTTTCTCGCCTCGGGGCCCTCTCCCTGTCCGGGCCTTCCTCCCTCTCCCTTCTCTCTCGCCCTCGTGCTCCTCTCTTCGTTTCTTTCCTCTGTTTTCTGGTGGCGCCTTGGCGCGCCTGCGTCTTTTTTCGCTTGGGTTCCTGCCTTCTCTTTCCGCCTCCCTCCTCCTCCCCTTCCTGCCCGTCCTGTTTCCCCCCGCTGGCGCCGTCGGCCGCCCTCCGCTCCCCCCTCTCTCCGCTCTCGTCCCGTTCTCTTCGCGGTTCTCCCCTCCCTCGGTCTCGCCCTCGGCTTCTTCGGCCGTCCTCTCGTCTCTTCTCGGGGGTTTCTTTCCCCCTTATCTTCCCCTTTGTTCCCGGGGCTCTCTTTTTCCTGTGGTTCGGTGCCCCCCTCCCGGCCCCCGGCCTCGGTCCTGGGCTTTCCTTCCTCCTTTTGTCCGGGTTCGTCGCGGTCTCCCCCCGGCTTTCGGCCCCCCTTCGCGTTGCCCCCCCCCGCTTCGTCCTGGCCTCTCCTCCCCCTCTTTTTCTTCTTCCTCTTCGTCCTTCTCCTCTTGCTCTCGTCGTCTTTCTCGCGCGTGGGCCCCGCCGCCTTCCGGTCCCTTCTCCCCGTCGCCCGCTCGGCCCTCCCCTGTCTGCTCGTCCCCGTCGTTCTTTCCCCCTCCCCGTCCCTCTGGCCGGCGTCCTCCCCCCTCTCTTTGCTTCCCGTCTTTTCTTCTTTCCGCTTCCGTCGGGCCGTGGCTCCCTCCCTCCCTCCTCCCCGCCTTCCGTCCCGGTCCGCCTTTCTCTCTTCTCCTTTTTGTTTCTCTGTCCTCTTTTTTTCTTTTTTTTCTCCCTCGCTCGTTTTTCCTTCCCCCGCGGTGTCGCTTCCCTTCCCCCCCTCTGGCGCCTTTCTTCCCGGTCTCCGGCCCGGTGCCCCCCCGCTCTCTCTCTCGCTCCCGTCCCCCCCCGCTTCCCTTTCTTTGGCGCTCTCTCTCTTCCCTTTTTTTCTTTCCTCCCCCCCTTTCTTCTGGTCTCTTGTCCTCTCCCCTTTGGCGGGCCCTCCCTCTTCCTCCTGGTCGTCGTGGTCCTGGCTTTTCTCTCTCCCCCTCCGTCTTCTTTCCTGTCCCCTCCGTCTGCCCGGGCCCTGCCCCCCTCTCGGCCCCCCCTCTCCTGCCCGTGCGCCCCTCTGTCCCCCCCCTCTGTCTCCCTTGTCCCCTGCTCCGTCGCCCCGGCCGCCTTCGCGTCCTCTGTCCCGCTTTCCGTCCTCCGCCCCGTCCGGGCTCGGCGCGCTCCTGGCCCGTCTTGCCGGCCTTCCTCTCCCCGCTCCTCCCCCCCTCTCGGTCGCCTTCCCTCTCTCTCTGGCCTCGGCCCGTCTCGCTCTCCTGTCTTTGTCCCCCCCTCGGTCTCGCCCCCCCTCTCCCCGTCCGCGCTTTCCCTTCTCTCCCCTTCGCTCCCTTCCGTCCCCCCTTCGTCCCTTGGTCGTCGCCGGCGCTTTCCGTCGGGCGGTTTCCCTTCCTCTCCCCCGGTTCCTCGCTTTCGGGTGTTCTCGCGGTTTCCGCCCTCCCCGCCGTCTTCCCGTCCGTGGCCCCCGTCCCCCCCCCCCTGCCCGTCCTTGTCCCCCCCGCCCCCCCCGCTCTTCCCCCCGGCCGCCCGCTTCTCTGGCCCCGTCTCGCGTTCCGCGCCCCCCCCTCCCCCCCGCTCTTCTCGCTGCCGTCGCCCTCTCCCTGCTTCTTTTCCTCCTCCTCTCGTTCCCCTCCCCGCTCGCCCTGGCCCTCCTTTCGCCTGGGCCCCCTCCGGGGGGGCCGGCTTTCGCGGCTCGCGCCCCCGCCCTCCCTTTGCTGCTCCCCTCGCTCGTGCCCGTGCCGCCCCCGCCGCCGCCGCCTCTGGCCTCCCCCTCTCGCTGTCCTCGTTCCCGGCCCCGGCCCGGTCGCGCTTCCGCCGTTCGCGCCTTGCCTGCTCCTGGCTTTCCTGTCCCCCGTCTTCCCGCTGCCCCCCCCCTCCCTCCTCCTGGCTGTCGTCCCCCTCCCCGCCGCCGCGTCTCCCCCCTCTCCCGGCCCTCCCTCTGGCCCGGTCTTTGGGCCCCCCCTGTCCGTTCTCTCGTCGCGCCGGCCCCGCTCTCTTTTCCCCCGTGGGCTGGTCTCTCTTGCCCCCCCTGTCCCCTCGCTCCGCTTCCGGGCCCCCCTCCCCCCCCTCGGCCTCGCCTCCCCGCCTCTGGCCCTCCGTTCCGTGCGCCCCCCCCCCGTTCGTCGCCTTTCTGGCCTCTTCGCCCCCCCCTTTCCCCCTTCCTCTCCCCCCGCCGCTCCCCCCCCCGGTGCCCCCGGCGCCTCCTTGTTGCCCCGTTTCGCCCCTCGCTTCGCTCCTCTCGTTTCTCGCCTGGGCTTTCGTGTTCCCCGTGCCGCGGCCCGCCCCTTCGTCCCTCCTCCCGCTCTTCCCGTTCCTGGTCCCCTCGTCCCTCTCGCTTCTTCTCCCCTTCCTCTCGGTGCTCTCCTCTCTGTCCGGGCCCCCTCTCTGCCTCCCCCCCGCCTCCCCCTGCCCTGGCTCTCGCTCCTCGGGTCCCCTGGGTTCCGGTCGCTGTCCCCCCGCTGGCCGGCCTTGTCCCCTCTTTCCCTGCCCGGCTTGGGTTCTCTCCTGCTCTTCCCTCCCCGTTCCTTGTCGCCTTCTCTTCTCCGTCCCTCCTCGGTCCTTCTCTTCTGCGTTCCGTTCCCGCGTTTCTTCGTCCTCGTCCTCTCCCCGTCGCCGCGCTTCGTCCCCCTCCTGCCCCCCTCGTTTTCGCCCCCTTTGCCCGTGGCTTTGGTCCTCCCTTCGGGCCCGCCTTGCGCCGTCTTCTGTTCTCTTCGCTGCCCGGCTGTGCCGTTCTCGCCGCCGCCCTCCCGGGTGTGCCCCCTGCCTCTCGTGTCCTCGCCGGTCTCCCCGCCGCTGTCCTCGCCCTTCTTCTTCCTCTTCCCGCCCTTGCCCCTCCCCCTGTCTGGTCGTGCTGCTGTCGCGTTCTTCTTCCCTCCCTTCGGTCCCGGGGTCGTCCCCGCCGGCGCTCTCCCGTTCCGTCCGGCTGTCGCGCTCCTCCCTCCCGCTCCGCTTCTTGCCCCTTTCCCTGCTCCTGGCGCCCTTCCTCTGCCCTTCCGTCTTGTTCGCGGCCTGGGGTCTGCCCCCGCTGCTCTCCGTCCGCCCGCCGCTCTGCCCCTTGGTCGGCTCCCCCTCGCTGCCCCTTTTCGTCCGGTTCGGCGCGTCGCCTCTTTTGTCGCCGCCGCCCGCGTCGCCCCCCCTCCTGCTTTGGCTCCGTTCCTCCTCGCGTTCGCCCCCCCTGGCCCCGTCGCTCCCGCCGCCGCCCTCGTCTGTCGGCCCCTCTTTTCCGCCCTCCCTTCGCTGCTTTTGTTGCTTTCTCCTGTGCCCCCCCCCCCGCGGTCGCCGTGGCCCGGCGCCCCGCTCCCCCCCTCGCTCCTGCTTTCCTTTTCCCCGTTGCTGCTTTGGCCTTCCCCGTTCGCCGTGCCCCTTGTCTTCCGGCGGCCCCTCTTTCTTCTCTTGGCGCTTTCGTTCCCCGCCCCGCCGTGGCCTTCTTCCCCCCCCCTCCTCTTGGCCCCCCCTCCTTCCCTGCCCTTCCCCCGGTTTTCCCGCTTCGCGGTTTCTCCTTCGGCCTGCCTCTTGCTTTCTGGCCCCCTGGCCCCCCCCCTTCCTCCCGGCCCGGTCCCCCCTCTGCGTCCTCGTCCCCCGGGTCGTCCTTTCCCTCCGCGTGTCTCCCCTCGGCCCTCTCTGTTTCCCCCTTTCTGTTTCTCGTTCCTCCCCTCTGCCCCCCTCCGCCCCCCCTTCTCCCCCGCCCCGGCCTTCCGTTTTTCTCTCGCCCCGTTCCTTCCCTTCTCTCCCCCCGCTCCCGTCTCTCCTCGTCGCTTCGCCTTTCCTCCGCTCCCCTCTCCCGCCCTTGTCGGCCCCTTCTTTCCCGCCCTCGGTCCTCGTTCTGTTCTGCGTCCTGGCGGTTCTCTCCGCCTTTTCCCCTGTGGTTTGCGCCCTGGCGCTCCTGCTCCTCTCGCCTTCGTCTTCTTCCTTTCCCCTCCCCTCCCCTCCCCTCCCCTCCCCTCCCCTCCCCTCCCCTCCGGCGCCCCCCGCTGGTCCGTGGTGTGCCTCCCGTCCTCTTCCTCGGTCCTTTCGGTCCCGCTCCTTCCCTCCGTTCTTCGGCTTCCGGCCCTCCCGTCTGTCCTTTTCGCCTCGCCCCCCCCGCTCCTTGGCCGCTCCGCCGCGTGGCCCGCCCCCCGCCCGTCCCGCCTGGCCTCCCCTTGTCGTCTTTCCTCCGTTGGCCTCTCTCGTCCCCCCCTCTTTCCCCCCCGGTTCCCGTGTTTCTCTTGCCGGCCGTTTCCCCCCCCGCCCCTGGCCCCGCCCGGTCTCTTCCCGCCCTCGTTGCTCGTGCTCTCCCCCTTCTCGCTTTCCCGGTTGCCCCCCCCTCCCCGTCGTCCCGTCGTTCCCCCCCCTCTCGCCGCTGCTCCTTTTGCTGCTGCCCTCCCTTTTTCCCTCCCCCCCTCTTCGGTCTGCTCCTGCCCCCCCTCCTGTCTGCCGTTCTCCCCTGTGGTCGTCCCCCTCTCTTGTCCCGGCCGGCCCCCCCCCTCCCCCTCGCCCCCGTCCCCTTCGCCCTTGGCGCCGTCGTTGCCCTCCCTCCCGTCCTTTTGCTTGCTGCCCCCCCTCCTCCCCTCCCCCTCGGCCCCCCCTTTGTTCCTCCCGCTCCGGTTCGTGCCGCGCTCCTTGCCCCTCCCCGCGCCCCCCCCCTCCCCTCCTCCCTTTTCCCCGCCGGCCCCCTCCTCTGCCCCCCCCCGGCCCTCGCCCCTGGTTTCCTGCCCTTCCGCTTCTTCCCCTCCCCGGCCCTTGCTTTCCTGGCTCCCCCCCCCCGCGGCCGGTCGCTCCCGCCCTGGCCGCGCTTCCCCTTCTCCCCGGTTCGGTCTCCCGTTGTCTGGCGGCCCCTCTGTTCCTTCCGGTCCCCTCCTTGTCCGCCCCCGGGGTCCGCCCGTTCCTGCGGGGCCTGGGGTCGGTCTCGGCCCCGCTCCTCCTTCTTTGCCTTCCGCCCTGGGTCTCTTCCCTCTGCTCCCCCCGGTCCCCGTCCCCGTGTTCGGGTCTGCCCTTTCTCGCTGCCGCTTGGCTTGTCCTTGCCGCCGGTCCCGGTGGTCCCGGCTGTTTCCGTTTTCGTCGCGCCCCCCTTCTCCCCCCCGGTGGTCCCGCTGGCGGGCCTGGCGGGCCTGGCGGGCCTTTTTTTTGTCTCGGCGCTCCCGCTTTCCCTCCCTTGCTTTCTTTGCCTTCTCCCCCCGTTTCTCCCCGCCGCCCCTGGGCCCCCTGGCCCCTCTCCCCCCCCGCCTGGCCTCCCCGGTCCCGCTCTTTCTCTCCCGGTCCCCCTTGGCCCCCTCTTCCGCGCTGCTCCCCCTTGGGCCTTCCTCGGCGCTCTTCTCCCTCCTCGGCCCCCCCTTCGGTTGCTCCCGGTGGCCCTCGTGGCCTTGGTCCTTTCCCCCCCCCCTCCGTCCCCTTCGGCCCGGTCCCGTCGGCGCCTCTCGGCCCTTCTCTCTGGCCTTGCCCTTGCTCGCTGCTGTCGGCTTCTTCGGTTTCCCTCCTGCCGGTCCCTCCCCCTTCCTTCGCTCGGTTCCTTCCGCCTTCCCCCCCCGTCGCCCGTTCTCCCTTTCCTCCCTTCCGCCCTTCTTTCGGTTTCGTCCCCTTCCCTCCGCCCGCCGGTTTTCTTCTGGCCGCCGTCCCCGGCTTCCTTCTTGGTGCTTCTCCCGGTGTCGGTTTGGGCTTCCCCTTTCTCCCCCCTTTTCCTCGTCTCCGCCTTCTCTTTCCCTCTCCTCGCTGTTCTGGCTCCTCCTCTTCTCGCCGTTCCCTTCGGTCTGCTTCGTGCCCTCCCCCCCTCTCTCTTGCTCTGGTTCCCCTCCCGCGGTGGTTCGTCTTGCCTCCGTTCGCTCGGCTTCCTCCCTCTCCGCCCCCCCCCTTCCTCGCCCCTGTTCTTCCCGGGTTCTCTTGGCGGGCTCCGCCGCCTGTGTTTTTCTCTCGGCTCCCCCCCCTTCTGGCTGTTCTGCCTTCCTGCCCTCCGCCTTTCTTTCTTTGCCCCGCGGCCCGCCTGGCTCCCCTCCCCCCCCGCGCTCTCCGGTCCGCCGTCCGCCGTCCCCCGCCTTCCCGTCCCCGTTCCCTGGTCCGTCCTTTTCTTCCGCGGGTCTTCCCCGCCCTTCCTTCCCCCCTCTCCGTTGTCTCTGGCGGCCTTTTCTCCCGCCCCCTCGGTTCTTGCTCGGCTCGCTGCTCCCCCCTTCTCTCCCCGCGCCCCTCCGCCCGTCTCCCCCGTCGGCTGCCTTTCCCCCTTCCCCGCGCCTTTCCCGGTTCGTCCTTGCTTTCTGGCCGTCGCCCCCCCCCCTTCTCCCCCTCCCTTGCCTTTCCCCCCTCCCCCCTTTCCCCTGCGCGGGCCTTTCTCTCTCCCCGCCCCCTCTTCGTTTGCCCCCCTGGCTCCCCCTGGCCCTTTCTCCCCCCTTCCGTCCCCCTCGTCCCGGTTGTCCCCCCTTTCTTTTCCCCCGCTGGTCCCCCTTCTGCTCCTGGTCGCCTTCCTCTCGGTCCTGCCGTCCCTCCCCTCCTGCCCGCTCTCCTTCTCCCCTCTCCCCCTTTCGCCGGTTCTGCTTCCTGGTCTGTCCCCGGCTGGGCTTGTCCTGGTTTCCCTCTCGCCCCGCCCCTCGCCCCCCCTCCTCCCGGTCCCCCCTTCCCCTCCCCCCCCCTTCTTCCTGCTTGTCGGCCCTCCGCCGCGCCCCCCTTTCTCGTCCCCCCGTCGCTTTTCTTCGGTTCGGTCTCTTCGGTGCTTGGGCTCCGGCCTCTCGTCCCCTGGCTTTTCTTCCTCCCGCTGGGCTCCTCCGCTCTTTCTCTGTCCTGGTCCCCCCCGGTTCCGTTTTTCGCGGCTTCCCCCCCGTCCCTTGGTGTTTTGCTTGTGCCTCCGCTTTCGCCGCCTCCGCCGTCGCGTCTTTCGCCCCCCCCTCCGCCGCCCTCGCTGTGGCTTTTTTCCGTCTTGCTCCTTCTCCGTTCGTCCCCTCTTTGGTCTTCGTCTCGCCCCCCCCTCGCCGTCGTCCTTTGGCCCCCCCCCCTTGGCCCCTTCCCGCTCCTCCCGCCTTCCCTGTGCTCGCTGCTTGTCTTTCTGCTTTGGTCGCTGTCGGTGCTCGCTTTCTCTTTTCGCCGCCCCCTTCGTTGCGCCCTGTTTCCGTCGCTCTCCCTTCCCCGGCCCCCTCCTTGCTCCCCCCTCTGGCCCCTCTTTCGCCCCCCTTCGGTTTCCGCCTCCTTTCCCTCCTCTCGCTTCCTTTTCCGCTCGCCTCCCTCCTCTCTCTCGTCCCTTCTCTCGCTCTCCCCCCCGGCCCCGGCCTCTCCCTTCCGGCTCCTGCCTCTGGCGCCGCCGCTTTTCTTGCTTCTCGTCCGCTTCCCTCTCCTGCCCTCTGTTCCCGTTCGTTCCCGGTCCTGGCGTTTCCCTTCCCTCGTTCCCTCGCTTTGGCGGCCCGTTCCTCTGGCCCGCTCCTTCCCGCCCTTCTCGCCCCCTTGCCGCCTCGTCCCGCCTTCCTCGCTCCCGCCCCCCTCGTCCCTCGTTCTCTGCCTTGTTGGCGTCCTCCCCCCCCGTTCCTTCCCCGGGCTCCTGCGCCCTGGTTTCTTGGCCTGGCTGTGGGTCCCCCCTCCTTCCGTCCCCCCGCGCTTTCGCCCGTCTCCCCCCCGTCCCCTTTTCTCCTTCTCCTGGCCCCCCCCGTTTCTCTCCCCTGCTTCGTCCTCGCCCCGCTTGGTGTCTTTCTCGGCCCCGCCGTTGGGGCGTCCCCCTCCCCTTTTTTGTCCCTCGCCCCCCCGGTTTCTTCCCTCCCCGTCCCCTCGCGCTTCTGGCCCGCCTTGCCCCCCCCCGTCGCCCCCGCCGGTCGTGCCGCCTGGCTGCCCCTCCCCCGTTGTGCCCTTCTTGGCGCTGCCGCTCTCGCCTCTCCCCCCGTCCCTGCTCTTTTCGCTGTTTGGTTTGCTTCTGGCCCTCCGCCTTCTCCTGTCCTGCGCGGGTCTCCTTTTCTCGCCGCTCCGGCGGCTTTGTCTGTCGCCGGCTTCGCTCCCTCTCGCGGGTGGTTTCCTCCCTCCTTGCTTCCTGGCGCCGCTCTTGCTGGGTCTGCCCCGTCTCCCGCCTTCTTCCGTCCTGGTTTTCCTGTCGCTTCTCCCGGGCGGCCCCTGTCCCCGTCCCTCGGTCCTGTCCTTTCTCCCCCCCCCCTCCTCCCCCCCTCTGGTGCTGCTCTTTTCCGTTTCTGGGTCGTTTCCCCTGCTTCTGCCTCCGCCCTGCCTCTGTCCGCCGCCCTTCTCCCCCGTCTTTCTGCTTCCTCTCGCCGGCTCCGTCCTCCCCCCCGGTTTCTGCTGGCTCCTTTCCGCGGGTTTGCTCCTCTCCGCCTCTTCTCGTTCCCGCCCCCCTGTTGGCTTTCGCTCGCTGGGCTTTCGCTCGCGCGGCCCTCTTGCCCCCCCGGCTCCCCCCCGCTTCTCCCCCTTCTCGGTTTCTTGCCCTCTCTCCCCCCCTTTCTCTTTTTTGTCCCGCGCTCTGGGCCGTTTTCTTTCGCTCTCCTTCCCGCTCGCCCCTCTCCTCCTCCCCCTCCTTCTTTCTCTCGTCGCCGTTGTCCCCCCGCCTTCTCTCCTCTCGTTGCCGCTCTGTCTCGTTGGCTCCCCCCCCTCTGTTCCTTTCCCGCTGCCGCCCTTTCTGCCCCCTTCCCTGGCCCCCGTTCTCCCTCCCGTCTTTTGTTCGCCCCTTCTTCTCGCCCCTTCCTTCCTTCCCTCCCGCTGCTCCTCTGGGCCGTGCCTTTTGGGCCCGCCTTCTCGCCGTCCCCCTGCCGTCCCTCCCTGTTTCGCCGTTTCTCGTCCTCCCCCCGTCCTTCCCCGTTCTTTCGCTGCTCCTGTTCCTTTCTCTGTCCCCGCTCCTTCTTCTCCCTTCTTCTCCCGCTTGCGCGGCGCCTTGCGTTTTGTTTTCCTTCCCTCCGCCGCTTCTTTCCCCCCGGTCTTCCGCCCCGTGCCCCCGTCCCCGCTTTCGCCGGTTTCCCCGTCTTCGTCGCCCCCCGTCCTTCCCCCCCCTGTGCCCGTCGTTGGGCCCGCTTCCCCGCTGTCGGTCCCGCTCCGGCGCCTCCTCCCTTCTGTGCTCGCTCCCTTGCTCCTTTCCCCGGCGGCCCCGGTGCGGTCCGTTTCTCTGTCTGCCTCTTCGGTTCCGTTTTCTCCTCCTCCTTTTGGCTTTTCGTCCTCCCTTCCTTGTGCCTCCTTGGTTCCCTGCTGGCCTCCTCCTCCGCCTTCCTCCCCCTTTCCCTTTCCCTTTGTTCCCTCCTCCTCGCCGTTTTCCTCGTTGCCTTTGTCTTTTCGGGCTTGGTTTTTTCCTCTGGCTCCCCCCCCCTTCTGGCTGTTCTGCCTTCCTTCTTGGTGGTCCTCTCGGTCCTCTCCTCGCTCCCTTGGGTCCTGGTTCTCTTCTTGCTTTTTTGTCCGTTCCTTGGTTCGCTCCCTCTTCTTTCGTCTTCCCTCTCGCTGCTCTTTCGCTCCTGCTCGGTGGGTTTCTCCGTTTCCTCTGCTCCCTCTTCCCTCTCTTTCCCGTCCTCTGCCCGGTCTGCGCTTCGCTCCCGCCTCCCGCGCCTTCTTTCCTCTTCCTCGCGCCCCCCTCCCCCCGTTTCTTCCTCCTCGCCCCTTCCTCGTCGCTGGTTCTCCCGCTCCGCCCCCGCCTCCCCTTCCTGCCGGCCCCTGTCTTGTCCTCTTCTCCCTTCCTCCGGCTTCCTTTGTTGCCCCCGTCTTGCCCCCGCCGCTCTTCCCCTCGCCCTCCTTTCTGCCGCTCCCGCTTTCCTGCTTCTCCCTCCCCCCCCTGGTTTCGTTGTCCCTCCTTCCCCCGGTCCTCTCCCCGGCCCCTTCGTTCCTGCCCTCTTGTCTCCTCCGCCTCCTCCCGCCTTCCTTCCCCTGCCCCGCGCCGGGTTGGTCCCTCGTCTCGCTCCCGCGCCTCGTGGCTTCTTCCTCCTCGCTCCCCCTTCGTCCCCTCTCCCCCCTTCCTTCCCCCCCTTCCCGCTCCCCGCCTCCTTCGCGCCTCTGCTGCCCTCGTCCTCGGGCCCTTCTTTCTCGGTGGCTGTCTCCCCGCCCCCCTCGGTCGTCCTTTTCCCCCTCGCCCCCGGCCCCTCGTCCGCCGTGCTGGGCCCTTCGCCCTCCCCCCTTCTCGCGTCCTTGCCCGCTTTCCGTTCCCTCCTTCTCTCCGTTGTTGGTTCGCCCCCGGGCGTCCTCCTCCCCTCCGCGTCCCTCTGGCCTCTCTCCCTCTCTCCTTCCTCGGTGCTTCCCTCTCTTTCCCCCCCCCCTCTTCCCTCCGTTTCCCCGGCCCGCTTTCCCTGCTCCTTGTTTCCTTTTTCCCCCTCCTCCCCCCCCCGCCCCCGTCCCCTCCCCCTCCCCGTCCCCCCCGCTCTGCCCCTCTCTTCCCTCTCTTGCGTCCTCCTCCCCTCTCTCCCCTGCGTCCCCCCTCTCTCTGCGCTTCGCTCGCTTCCCTCCTCCCTTGCCCCTGCCTTCTCTTCCGCTCCCTCCTTCGCTCTTCTCCCCTCTCCCCCCCCCTTCCCTCCCGTCCCTCTTTTCCTTCCTTTCCTCCCCGCCGCTCTCTTTCCCTCCTTCCTTCTCCCCCTGGCGGCGCTCTTCTCCCCCTTCCTCCCTCTTTCCCGCTCCCCTTCGTTTCTTCCCTCCCCTTGTGCCCGTTGCTGGCCGGTCTGCTGGGGCCGGCTGTTCTCCGCTTCTTTCCTTTCGCCTCTCTCGCCGCTCCCCTTCCGGCTTCTCCCTTTCTTTCTCGTGCCTTCGTTTTGTTGGCCGCCTTGCCCCTCCCTCCTCCCGTCCGTCCGTTCTTCCTTCCTGCTGGCTTCCCTCCCCCCCCGGTGCCGTTCGCCCTTTCTCCCCTCCTCGGTGGTCCTGCTCTTTTTTTTTCCCCCCCCCCCCCGCCCCGTCTCTTCGGGCTCTTCCCCCCCGTGCGTCCCCCGGGCCCCCTTTGGCTTCCGTCCTTGGTCGGGCGGCCCCCGTCGCCTTCTTCGGTCTTCCCCGCCGTCCCCCCCCCTTCCTCTTTTCCCCCGGTCCCCCCGGGGGGGGTTTCCCCCCGCTCTTTTGGGGCTTCGCCCCCGTCTTCTTCCTGGTGCGGTTCCCGCCCGTCTCCCCCCTCCCCCCGTCTTTTTTTTGCTCTGGGCGCCTTCCTGGTTGCCGCCCCCTCTGCCGCGCGGCTCCCGGTTTCCGCCCCCCGCCGGTCGCGCTGTCTCTTCTTTCTCGCCCTCTTGTCTCCGGTTTTTTTCCTCTGTTCCCCCCGTCTTCTTCGCGGTGCTTTCCCTTTTCTTGGTGCTCCCCCCGTCGCGGCGTCTGCCCCTCTCTCGCCCCCCCTCTGCCTTCGCCCCCCGGTTTCCCCCCCTCCCGGTCGCTGGCCCTTCCCCCGCCGCTCCCCTCGTCTCTTTCCCTGGTTTCCCCCCCGCTCTGCCCCTTCCCCCCCCGTGTCCCGCCCCCGCGGGGGCGCTTCTCGCCGCCGCCCCCTTCCCCCTCGTTCTCTTCCTGCCCCCCCGTTCCCCGTCCGGCCCTGGCTTTCCTCGCTGCGGCGGCTTCTCGTCGCTCGCGCTCGCTTCTCCCCCCCCCCCCTCCTGGCGCCCTGGCCCGTCCTTTGCTTCCCCCCCCCCTCGCCCGGGCCGCTCTTCCCCGCGCCCCCGCTCCTCTTCTCCGCCCCCTTTTCCCCCTCTTGGGCCCCCCCCCCCCTTCGTCCGGGCCCCTTCCGCCGTCGCCCCCCTTTGGCCCCCCGCCCCCTCCTTTCCCGGGCCCGGTCCCTTTCCCCCCGGGGCCCGGGGTCGTCGGCCTCCCGCTCTTGTCCCTTGTCCCCGGGCCCGCCTCCCCCCCCTTTCCCCCCCCCCCTCTCTCTTTCCTTTTTTCCCCTCTCCCTTTCCCCGCCGCCGCCCTCGCCGCCGTCGTTTTCCCGGGTTCCCGGTTCCCCCTGGCTCGTTTTGCCGGCGCCCCCCCCCCCTTCCCCCCTGGCCGCCGTTTTGCCCCCCCCCCCGTCCTTGGTCCCCCTGCCGCCTCCCGGCCGTTTCCTGCCGTCCCTCGGGGTTCTTTCCTCGGTTCTTGCCCCCCCCTCCCCCTCCCCGGGGCTTTTTTCTTTCTTGGTCCTCCGGTGTCGGCCCCCCGCCTTCTGTCCCGCTTTCG
>VMOF01000002.1:86460892-86586433 GCA_011764245.1 Trialeurodes vaporariorum | reverse complement strand
CTTCGATGATGTGCCGCAAGGACGAGTTCCGCAGTAGGGGTGGCATATTTGCCCCCTTTTCATTGCTTGGATTCCTTTGTAGTTCTGCGCGATAGCCTCGGCTCTTTCCGTTTTTCTCATGTTTTATTTGTGCTTTGATTTCTTTTCTTTCTTTTGTTTCAGATGAATTGTATCATGTTTTTTTATTTTTTGTGTATTACTTATCTTCTGTGTATTATTGTATTTGTATTATAATTCTCTAATTCTCAAAATTGTGTTCTTATTCCCTGTGTTTGATGTGTATTTTGTCATCAAGTATGTAAATTACGAATACGTTGAAAACACGTAACGAAAAATAGAAGAAAATGAGAAAAGTCGGAAAAGTTCCAATTAGTAACAAGCAAGGTTTATTAAATAATTACAATTTCGACGGTTTTAACTGAAGAAAAGGGAAACAACTCACTAGGAGAGTCCTAATATGAATGTCTGCCGAAAGTATAGAGGTCAGACGTTTTATAGTTTTCGGGAGGCGTTTGACTTTGGCGACTGAGCCGAAAGTCAAACCGAAAATAAGCTGATGTCGCTTAATTAGGCGAGATGCAAATGGACTGACGTCAGATGTGAAGATTAGGTTGACAGAGTGGACGAATAGACAAATTTGGTGGCGAAAACTCGGTGGTCCAGCAGAATTCGGATGGCAAAGGTGAGGTAGGCCAAGGGTTAGCGCTGAATTGGCACGAGTCGCAAGATAGATGAAAATAGGCATCGTGAAGAGAGTGCGTCGTTGTTCGGCAATAGAGGCGCGTGCCATGAGTCCAACAGAGTCGAGGCTGCCAGATGGAAGAGTGAGCAAGCGAGAACGAGTCGAGGTTGCCAGATGGAACAGAGGGCAAGCGAAAACATAACTCCTCCATCCTAAGAGGGAAGATCAAGGTGAAACCGGGATGTTCCAAGATGGAAGATCAAGGTGAAACCGGGATGTTCCAAAAAGAGAGCAACCAAGAAGTGTGACGTCAACCAGATGCGGGCGGCAAGAAGCTCGGGGGAAAGAGAGACAAAGATTGAGCCATGGGTTGAGCGGCTGGCACTGGCAGAGTGACAGAAGGTTGCACAGCGGCAGGGGGAAAGCGGCGATAAAGACCGCGGTATTTCTGTAGAGACAAAAGATTCAAGATTGAAAATAGAAAGATAAACAGAATTATGCCAGAATAGAGAAAATAAAAGTGGGTCGGCGACGAAAAGAAACTGGGCTTAATAGGCACAGTTAAGCTATGGATTAATTGAGGCAAGAGATCCATTTTAAGATTAGAGAGAGAAATATCGAGTGGCAAAATAGAATCACGTGCAATTCGTGTGATAGAAAATGAGGGAGAATGACACAGTTAGTGGAGACTAAAGATTTTGGGAGTGTCATATTGAAAAAAGTAACAGAGCACAAAGTATTGGAATAGAGAAAAATGCCACATAAAGAACGATTTTCAGAAATACTAGAACAAGAAAAAGTGATGATTTCAGAATGAGGTAAATGAAATAAATTGATCCGTTTTCGAAATTGGTTCTACGTAGCTGGAGTCGAGATGGACGGTGAGGAACGAGCAGGTAGCAGTATCATGGGTGGTAGAGACGGCAACAAGGCAAGGCGAAGGTGATAGTGGGTGACATCTTGGCATTGATAACCCTGTTGATACGGATGCACGGCTGTGACAAAGCGTAGAATGTAGAGGTGTCATCGTCTCGAAGCATGTGCCGGTATTCTGGTATCGCAGTCACATATTCTGACCTTACAAGCACGGGGACTGATAAGAGATGTAATTGACTAAAAGTTTGGTTGTAATTAGTTGAAATAGAAACAAAATATATTATTTTATCAAAAATGACTGAGCAAGAAATTCTGAGTAAATCGTCGATCTCAAAAGGAGATCGAGCAGTGAAAGCAATTGGTATAAAAATATTTTCCGGTATAAAATTTGGAAAGACATTTAACATCCCGACGGAGGTCAGAAGGCAAGATAACTGTAGGATGTAAGTGCCCGGTAAAACTGTGGGTCACCAGACAAGGCAAAATTTACCAAGAATGACCGGAATAGTCTTGTTGCTGAAGCTGAAGCTTTTCTTTCAACATAAGCTCACCACTCAGTTTCCCCGAATAATTCGAGAATTTCATTATATCGTCGTTTGTCGGTGTCATCAAGATTACCAGCAAGCCAACTAATTCCCTGACTGAGGAAATTCGCAATTCTTCGTTTTGGGTGGTTTTGCGGTTTAACTGAAGTTGAAGAATAGAAGTTATAAAGGAATACCAGTCGGGGAGTTCAGGACAGATATTTCTTACTAAAAGAATAGAAGGGTTTAATTATCTAAAGCGGCGGGGTGTTATTACGAGTTAGACTGAAAGCAAAGAAAGAATGAAAATATTAAGAAATGAGACGAAAAGGAAAATGGAAATTTGAAAAGAATGAAAATCGAGATGAAAGTGAAGATTTGAAATGGGGTATGAAGTGTGGGGTGAAGTGAACTTTGATAGAATGGAGTGAGACAAAATCGGTCACTACTTTGATTTTGAACTCGGGACGATGAAATCATCAGATGCATAAACAGTGGAAACATTATCATTAGATGTAAAACCGAGGACTGAAATATTACTTGGAAGCATATTTAATTCAAGCTGTGAAAGATGGCCAACGTGGGGTATTTTTGCCCCATTACGTTGCTGAATTTCGAATTCAGAATTTGCCAGCTGTAATCTCCAACGAAATAATTTTGATTTCGGTTCCTTCAAAGAGAACAGCCAAACTAATGGTTGAAGGTCCGTGACCAAAGCAAATTTTGTTCCGAATAAATAAGGCCTGAATTGTTTTACAGCCCAAACTACTGCTAACAGTTCCCGTTCGATTGATGAATATCTGCTCTCAGTATCATTCAACGTTCTACTAGCGTAAGCAATGGGCAAATCTGATTTAACCCTAACCTGTGATAAGATTGCACCGAGAGCTACATTGGAGGCATTAGTAGTTAAATTGAATGGTTTTGAGAAATCGGGATACTGCAGAATTGAGTCATTACGTAACAAATTCTTACAGAACTCAAAACACTCAGAAAAATCAGGGTCTTGAACATTCGTCTTTGTACCCTTTTTCAAGCGTGAGGTTAAGGGCCTGATAATCTATGCAAACTCCGGGATGAACTTATGATAATAACCTATTAAGTTTAAAAATCTTTTGATTTTTGTAATGGTGTCAGGTGTGGGATACGTTTTCACCATTTCTACCTTTTTGGGGTTAGGTTTCACACCGTCTGAAGTAATGACGTGCCCTAAATAATCAATTTCTTTCTTCAAGAATTCCGATTTATCGAGTCGAACCTTCAAGTTGAACTGTCTCAATCTATCAAATATGTGAGTTAAGTGAATACAATGTTCCTGTAATGAGCTACTGAAAATAAGAACATTATCTAATTGAATGAAACAAAAGAAACAAAAGTCAATTTGAATTCCTCGGATCACGTTGTCCATGACTCTCTGAAAAGTGGTAGATGCGTTCTCTAATCCGAACGACATTCGCAAAAATTCGTAATGTCCGTTCTCCGGACCAGGAACGGTTTTTGCAATGGAGTTTGGATGCATTTTTAATTGGTGGAATCCAGGAGTTAAATCGAGATTGGTGAAGTATTGGTAACGTCCTAATTTGTCTAACAAGTCAGTTATGTTCGGAAGCGGATATTTATAATTAATTTTCTTATCGTTTAATTTACGATAATCAATAATTACACGCCACTTGACCTTTCCACTCGCGTTTCATTTCTTGGGAACTATCCAGATTGGAGACGACAAGGGAGAATAAGAGGGTCTAATGATTCCGGAGTCCAACATTTTGTTGACTTGATCGTGAACTTCTTTTTTATGCACGTGGGGATAGCGATAATTCCTAGTGTAGACAGGTTCGTCGTCTTTAGGTTTTATCTCGTGCTTAATTGCATTCGTGAATGATGTTGGCTCCCCCTTGATATAAAATATGTCTTGGAAGTCAATGGTCAGGTTTTTTATTGTGTCAAACTCTTCAGAATTCAAATGTTTAGTTCTTAGCAAAGAGGTGACAATTCTACTGTTCCCATTGTTGCCAGACATATTGTGGAAATTTGAATAATAATTTTTTGCTTTTTCCTTTTCGACATCAAAGTGAAAATAACTGTCGGCTGGCTCACCAGACAATGGTTTTAAAGGAACAATTCCGAGTTGTTGATTAGAATTTTTTACCATTGAGCATAAAATGGAACCATTTTTTACCGTGGTCAAACAGGCAGGAATTTTGACTTTCTTGCAATATTGAGCAGGGGGTAAAATTACTCTTGAACTTCCTTGAGCAACTACTGGGATTTCCATTATTTGTTCCGTGTTAACTTCACAAATAATTTTGTTCATCCCAGGTTTGGTTTCATGGAGTAAAAGAGAAATTTTTGCTTCGGGAGTCTCGAAGAGACTGTCCTGAAAATTAATTTTTCCCTGAAAAGTAGTAATAAGATCCATGCCAAGTAAACCATCGAAGAAATTATGGAATTTGCATAACTGTAGCCTAAGATGTGCCTTTTGTTTGAAAATGGAGGGAATAGGTACGTAAGCGCAACGTTCTGAAATTTCACTACCGTGGGGAGTACTGATTTCTAAAGGGGAAAGACGAATGGAGTTGGGGAAAAATCTGGTTGCTATATCGGGATTGATTAAAGAAGTTGTTGCACCTGTATCCACTAGAAACTTGGCTTGATTCAATTCGGGAATCATTAAGTAAGGAAGCGACCCTTTGTGTTGAGAGCTGAGAATAAAATCAGGGTCTTTGCAAGAGGCTGATATGTGGAAAAATTGAGAAATTCCCGCTTCGGGCTCAGGCTCGGGTTCCGACACCATTTCAGATGGTTCAGACTCATAAACCTGAGGCGGGGGTTCGAATTCCATGTTGTTACTGGCAACGCTGACGACAGGGACAACCTTAGATGTATCAACTGCATGAGTCTGGTTAAATCGCGTATTGTGCGATATACCACTCATGGCTATTGGTCTATTGGTAGGAACATTATTGCTACCAGAAGGCCTTTGTTGATTATAATTTTGAAAATTGCGATCTTGATTTTGATTTGGATAGGTCCGATTAGAATTTGAATTGAAATTCTGATTCTGATTATTCCAGTTGGGACTGGAACTAAAACCTCGATTTTGGTCTTGAGGTGGAGATGGAAGATTATTAAAAGAATTGAATGATTGCACCGCTTGTTGAACTAGTTTAGTTTTTTCGGGATTTTGCTTCTGAAACTCATTACCTGCTGGTTTAGAATTTTGAGAATTAGGTTTATTTTGCTGTCGCATGCTCTCATATTGAAATTCATTGATAAGCAATGACAGGGCTTGGGCTAAAGAGGTCGGGTTTCTGGATTTCAAATATTGTCCAAGTGGATCTCGTAAACCACGCAAAAATACCTGAAGTGCAGTTTCAGTAACAAAATCCTTATGAGCCAATGTACTGTGGGTATTCATGTAACTAATTACGGAGTTCAATTGATAAGTTAATCGATTATAAAAATCGATTGCGGTTTCATTCGGATATTGATAAAATTTGCTCAATTCGATGAACAGAGTTTTTTCGGACTTGCGGTCACCGTAGAACTCCGTCAAAATATGTTTTAATTCTTTCCAATTTTCATAAGTGGAAGTAGTAATTTGTAATTGAGCCCTATCTTTGATTTTGCTCAAAATGCCTCGCATCAAGCGAGTATTTTGAACGTTCTCAGGTTCCCCTTCGACATAAAAATCTCGTACCAGTTCATCGCAAATCTTTATAAATTGAGGGAGAATTTGAGGTTCACCCCTAAATTCGGGGATGGCACTAATGTCGCCATCTTTCAACTTATTGATAGTTGAAAGCTGAGCGTTCTGAAGTGTTTCAAGAGTAGCACGCATCCGCAAGAATTCTGCCATGAACTGGTTTGATGTCATATTGAAGGAGGTACCCGTGGCACCCTCAGTGACTGGAGAATTGGGCATTGTAAAAACTTTTAACTTGCTTGGTCGAAGAATTGACATACAACACGTTTGTCAATTGCAACAATAAAACAGTAGTAAAACACAAAGAAAAGACAAGAATAACTGAAAAATTAAAACAAAAACCTAAAGAATAAGGGATGGTCAGAATAGTAAAAGAAATAACCAGAACACAACACTTACAGTAACAGAAGAAATGCACGATGCATTTACCGTCGACGAGTAAAGGTGACCGGAAAGAAAGAAAACGAGAAAAGTTCCGAAAAGTGGGACGCACTAAAATTCGGAAGAGGGGGCAGAGGATCCGCGATCAATTGTTGAAACAAAAAAGATCTGACAATCACGATGAGAATCAGAACTTTTCGCGGTCCTACCTAGACTGCGCCAATTACGAATACGTTGAAAACACGTAACGAAAAATAGAAGAAAATGAGAAAAGTCGGAAAAGTTACAATTAGTAACAAGCAAGGTTTATTAAATAATTACAATTTCGACGGTTTTAACTGAAGAAAAGGGAAACACTTCACTAGGAGAGTCCTAATATGAATGTCTGCCGAAAGTATAGAGGTCAGACGTTTTATAGTTTTCGGGAGGCGTTTGACTTTGGCGACTGAGCCGAAAGTCAAACCGAAAATAAGCTGATGTCGCTTAATTAGGCGAGATGCAAATGGACTGACGTCAGATGTGAAGATTAGGTTGACAGAGTGGACGAATAGACAAATTTGGTGGCGAAAACTCGGTGGTTCAGCAGAATTCGGATGGCAAAGGTGAGGTAGGCCAAGGGTTAGCGCTGAATTGGCACGAGTCGCAAGATAGATGAAAATAGGCATCGTGAAGAGAGTGCGTCGTTGTTCGGCAATAGAGGCGCGTGCCATGAGTCCAACAGAGTCGAGGCTGCCAGATGGAAGAGTGAGCAAGCGAGAACGAGTCGAGGTTGCCAGATGGAACAGAGGGCAAGCGAAAACATAACTTGTATGCGCCCCGAGTGAATGCGGAAATTTTTACCTTTTCCCAATGGAATGTTTAAAGAATAGGAGGGGTTTGGCAGGGTTGGTCGTGACCGAAAACACGTGGGGGGTACGGCACGGCCAACCGTAATCCCTATCCAGAATGATGTGCCCATCATATCCGGACTTTTAGTGTGACCCGTAGGCGAGTGAATGAGAATTCTAATAAATAAATATAAATAAATAAGCGCCCCCCGTCGGTAAGGCGGCAGGGGGGACAAAAACAAACAAAAAAAAAAAAAAAAAAAAAAACCAAAATGCCGTCTTTTTCGGGCGTCATCAACTCATCAGTATCCCTTGTCCTTTTCTGGGACGGCAATTACTCACGAAAGTATTCGTTACAAAAGACGGTTATCCACCTGAACAACCGTTTTCATGAAGTTTCAATATTTTTAACGAAAAACGGTGGGGGAAAAAAAAAAAAAAAAAAAAAAAAAAAAAAAAAGGGTCAAGAATGCCAATGTTTTTCTGGCGTCATGAACTCATCAGTATCCCTTGTCCCTTTCGGGGACGGCAAATACTCACGAAAGTATTTGTTACAAAGGACGGTTCTCCACCTGAACAACCGTTTTTCATGAAGTTTCAAGATTTTTTACGAAAAACGGTTGAGAAAAGAAAAAAAAGAAAAAAAAAACCAAAATGCCGTTTTTTTCGGGCGTCATCAACTCATCAGTATCCCTTGTCCTTTTCTGGGACGCCAACTACTCACGAAAGTATTCGTTACAAAAGACGGTTCTCCACCTGAACAACAGTTTACCATGAAGTTTCGAGATTTTTTACGAAAAACGGTTGAGAAAAAAAAAAAAAAGAAAAAAAAACCAAAATGCCGTTATTTTCGGGCGTCATCAACTCATCAGTATCCCTTGTCCTTTTCTGGGACGCCCACTACTCACGAAGGTATTCGTTACAAAAGACGGTTCTCCACCTGAACAACAGTTTACCATGAAGTTTCGAGATTTTTTACGAAAAACGGTTGAGAAAAGAAAAAAAAGAAAAAAAAAACCAAAATGCCGTTTTTTTCGGGCGTCATCAACTCATCAGTATCCCTTGTCCTTTTCTGGGACGCCCACTACTCACGAAAGTATTCGTTACAAAAGACGGTTCTCCACCTGAATAACCGTTTTTCATGAAGTTTCAAGATTTTTAACGAAAAACGGTGGGGGAAAAAAAAAAAAAAATGCCGATTTTTTCGGGCGTCATCGACTCATCAGTATCCCTTGTCCTTTTCTGGGACGGCAATTACTCCCGAAAGTATTCGTTACAAAAGACGGTTCTCCACCTGAACAACAGTTTACCATGAAGGTTCGTGATTTTTATTGAAAAAAGGTGGGGGAAAGAAAAAAAAAAACCAAAATGCCGTTTTTTTCGGGAGTCATCAACTCATCAGTATCCCTTGCCCTTTTCTGGGACGGCAATTACTCACGAAAGTATTCGTTACAAAAGACGGTTCTCCACCTGCACAACAGTTTACCATGAAGTTTCAAGATTTTTAACGAAAAACGGTGGGGAAAAAAAAAAAAAAAAAAAAAAAAAAAAAAAAAAAAAAAAATGCCGATGTTTTTATGGCGTCATGAACTCATCAGTATCCCTTGTCCCTTTCTGGGACGGCAATGACTCCCGAAAGTATTCGTTACAAAAGACGGTTGTCCACCTGAACAACAGTTTTTCATGAAGTTTCATGATTTTTAACGAAAAACGGTTGAAAAAAAAAAAAAAAAAAAATCCAAAATGCCGGTGTTTTTCGGGCGTCATCAACTCATCAGTATCCCTTGTCCTTTTCTGGGACGCCAACTACTCACGGAAGTATTCGTTACAAAAGACGGTTCTCCACCTGGACAACAGTTTACCATGAAGTTTCAAGATTTTTAACGAAAAACGGTGGGAAAAAAAAAAAAAAAAAAAAAAAAATGCCGATGTTTTTATGGCGTCATGAACTCATCAGTATTCCTTGGCCCTTTCTGGGACGGAAAATACTCACGAAAGTATTCGTTACAAAAGACGGTTCTCCACCTGAACAACCGTTTTTCATGAAGTTTCAAGATTTTTAACGAAAAACGGTGGGGAATAAAAGAAAAAAAAAAAAATGCCGTTTTTTTCGGGCGTCATCAACTCATCAGTATCCCTTGTCCTTATCTAGGACGGCAATTACTTCCAAAAGTATTCGTTACAAAAGACGGTTCTCCACCTGAACAACCGTTTTTCATGAAATTTCCAGATTTTTAACGAAAAACGGTTGGAAAAAAAAGGGTCAAAAATGCCGATGTTTTGCTGGCGTCATGAACTCATCAGTATCCCTCGTCCCTTTCTGGGACGGCAAATACTCACAAAAAGATTCGTTACGGCCTCCACCTGAACAACCGTTTTTCATGAAGTTTCAAGATTTTTAACGAAAAACGGTGGGAAAAAAAAAAAAAAAAAAAAGTCCAAAATGCTAATGTTTTTCTGGCGTCATGAACTCATCAGTATCCCTTGTCCTTTTCTATGACGGCAAATACTCACGAAAGTATTCGTTACAAAAGACAGTTCTCCACCTGAACAACCGTTTTTCATGAAGTTTCAAGATTTTTAACGAAAAACGGTGGGGAATAAAAGAAAAAAAAAAATGCCGTTTTTTTCGGGCGTCATCAACTCATCAGTATCCCTTGTCCTTATCTAGGACGGCAATTACTTCCAAAAGTATTCGTTACAAAAGACGGTTCTCCACCTGCACAACAGTTTACCATGAAGTTTCAAGATTTTTAACGAAAAACGGTGGGAAAAAAAAAAAAAAAAAAAAAAAAAAAAAAAAATGCCGATGTTTTTATGGCGTCATGAACTCATCAGTATCCCTTGTCCCTTTCTGGGACGGCAATGACTCCCGAAAGTATTCGTTACAAAAGACGGTTGTCCACCTGAACAACAGTTTTTCATGAAGTTTCATGATTTTTAACGAAAAACGGTTGAAAAAAAAAAAAAAAAGTCCAAAATGCCGGTGTTTTTCGGGCGTCATCAACTCATCAGTATCCCTTGTCCTTTTCTGGGACGCCAACTACTCACGGAAGTATTCGTTACAAAAGACGGTTCTCCACTTGAACAACAGTTTTTCATAAAGTTTCAAGATTTTTAATGAAAAACGGTGGGAAAAAAAAAAAAAAAAAAAAAAAAAAAAAAAAAAAAAGGGTCAAAAAGGCCGATGTTTTTCTGGCGTCATGAACTCATCAGTATCACTTGTCCTTTTCTATGACGGCAAACACTCACGAAAGTATTCGTTACAAAAGACGGTTCTCCACCTGAACAACCGGTTTTCATGAAGTTTCAAGATTTTTAACGAAAAACGGTGGGAAAAAAAAAAAAAAAAAAAAAAAAAAAAAAAAAAATGCCGTTTTTTTCGGGCGTCATGAACTCATCAGTATCCCTTGTCCTTTTCTATGACGGCAAACACTCACGAATTTATTCGTTACAAAAGACGGTTCTCCACCTGAACAACCATATTTCATGAAGTTTCATGATTTTTAACAAAGAACGGTCGGAAAAAAAAAAAAAAAAAAAAAAAAAAAATGCCGTTTTTTTCGGGCGTCATCAACTTATCAGTATCCCTTGTCCTTTTCTGGCACGGCTAATATTCACGAAAGTATTCCTTACAAGTGACGGTTCTCCACCTGAATAACCGTTTTTCATGAACTCTCAAGATATCTAACGAAAACGGTTGAAAAAAAAAAAAAAAAAAAAAAAACCAAAATGCCGTTTTTTTCGGGCGTCATCAACTCATCAGTATCCCCTGTCCTTTTCTGGGACGGCAATTGCTCACGAGAGTATTCGTTACAAAAGACGGTTCCCCACCTGAACAACCGTTTTCATGAAGTTTCAAGATTTTTAACGAAAAACGGTTGAAAAAAAAAAAAAAAAAAAAAAATGCTGTTTTTTTCGGGCGTCATCAACTCATCAGTATCCCTTGTCCTTTTCTGGGACGGCAAGTAGTCCCGAAAGTATTCGTTACAAAAGTTTGTTCTCCACCTGAACAACAGTTATAACGCTTTTTTTTTCTATTAGCGATAGCGATAGGGGGGGGGGGGGGTAGCTCCACCAGACACTTTTTCGGTAAAAGTGACAAAACTAACTCACGACTTGGTATAACTCAAAATGGTAGATATAGATGAAATAAAATAAAATAGAAAAACGATACGGAATTATAAAAAGACACTTATTATATTGGACAAACATTCGATAAAACAACAACAACAACAAACAACGCAAAACAACGCAAGCTCTCGGCCGGCGAGCCCCGGCCACAAAAACCACAAAAAGTTATCGATGTTATACGCATAAAACCTGCCAGGAGGTTCGGCTTCAAATTGAAGAGCGTCCCTCCATCGCTCTTCGGAAGGATGATAGAAATTGGACATTGTCTATTTGTTGATCAGTTGATCATTTTTTTTTTTTTACCTTTCTAGAGTCCCGGAACGTCGCTAGATAATCCATCGACCCTCGAACGAAACCGATCTCGACACATAGGTAAAAACCACATGAAAACTCAACCCTCAAAACTGGGTTTTTTTTTTTTTTTTTTAAACGAGAAAAAAAACGACAACTATGAGCATCAAATCAGCATACAATTTTTAAGAAAATTTAAACGAGTAAACCACAAACAAATATAAAATAAACTGTCCGAAAAATTACGAAACGATAAACTTCGAATTTATCATACACAACTGCAATCACAGCTTCATAAAGGAAATAAAGAAAAACGTAAAAACGACAAAAATTAAAAACAGAAAAACAGAAAAACCACGGAAAAACCACGAAAACTACGAAAACTTCGAAACACATCCAATTCAGAAATTAAAAAAATAACGCTTGGCGCGAGAGGGCGAGGTCGTTTCGGGTAAAACGTTACGTTAATTACCCGCGCCTCCACCATTTATAACGCTTTTTTTTCTATTAGCGATAGCGATAGGGGGGGGGTAGCTCCACCAGACACTTTTTCGGTAAAAGTGACAAAACTAACTCACGACTTGGTATAACTCAAAATGGTAGATATAGATGAAATAAAATAAAATAGAAAAACGATACGGAATTATAAAAAGACACTTATTATATTGGACAAACATTCGATAGAACAACAACAACAACAAACAACGCAAAACAACGCAAGCTCTCGGCCGGCGAGCCCCGGCCACAAAAACCCAAATAAAAACAATAAAACCAAAACGCGAATCCCTCGCGGAGCCCTCACATACGCGACTGACTTCAGAAAATTTCGAAGATTCGCATGATGCTTCATTTCAGCCTCTCTCACCCCGCGCGTACATGCCCATCACGACCAATCAGATTTTTACACGGAAACTGATTTTCCGAGTGGACAATATGCACACGGGACGCGAGATGCTGAATCTCACCCTGATGCCACACTTTCTCCCTGTCGCCAGACAGCACGGCTATCGCCATACACATGTATTTGAGAAGCCGCGCCATCTGTCAACGTGGAGTGTGCTCATCTCCCAGCGATTTTTCGCTGAGCTGTTGTCCAGACAAGAGCTACAAGTATCACGTCATAAGCCTGATACTTGTCTTTCTTGTGTTGAGAAAAGCCCAGTTTCCTGAAGAACAGTTATTCGGGACCACTGATATCTCCGAAACCCTTCATCGACCAAAATTCACGGAATGGGTGATGTGCCTGCATGAAAAACACAGAGGCACGTTACATCCCTCCTTGTCAATTAGATGCGCCCTCGCATCTTTAAATCCCTTCATAAACGAAAGCAGCGAGTTCTCAGAGAATTTTAGTCGATGAAAGGTCACGGAGAGTTCAGTGGCCCATGGTGCTACTCAGCTGATCGTAGATGAGAATAGTATCGACCGAGTTCTCCGCGAGGGAAACTCGATACGTAATATGTAAACAGTGAGCTCTCGATCAAGCGGAAAATGCTGATCTTTGTAAGACAGAAAGGTGAATATAACTCAATGAATCCTCAATGATTCTTTGAGCAGGGTTGTAAAAATTATCCGGTTTATGAAAATCAAATTAGAAAATGAGACTATAAATGATTGAAAGTTAAAATTTTAAATGACTAATGAAGATAATGAGCTGTAAGTAACGGCGAATAGATTTTTTTTTTTATAACTAAGCCTGCGTAAGAATACTGTGCGAAACTTTAATTGGAACGGGAGTCATCTGACAACCCTGCACTGAAATGAGATAGGATTTGTCACTCGGGACTTGAGATTCGTTTGCGCCGTATACGATCGTTTGTCGTGGGATTCTACGGACTAAATTATGAATACAAACTAAAAAGAAAGGGTGGCAGAAAAATGAACATGATAAGAATGGTGAAAGGCAAAACGAAGCCCTTGAAATACTTGGGAGGCAGTTTTGAGCAACTGGACTTTAACAATATTGAAAGTATGTAAAACAATTAATGTTTGCATACTTATTATTTGGAATTAACTGACCCAGTGCTTTGGCCGAGTTTTTGGGTTTTAAGTTAACTTAATGAGTTATTTTAAACAGTACATTTAAAAATTAACTTAAAAAATAAACAGCATGAAATTGAATAATACTCAAACAACTTTTTGGCACATTTGTATCATTTTCATTTGAATCCTCTCTGATTGTTGGATTCTTGGTGTTAAACATCATGATCTTGAAGTCAATAAATTTAAGACTCTTTACAACGTATTGAGCTTGATGGTAAATACCGAATTTACAGTCACATTTTGAGAAATGTCGAATAATAATCGATATAGAAATAATTGGTTGTAAAATTTGATCGTATGTTCGTAGAATTAAAATTTGGTTTTGTTTGAATTCGCTTCGTACTTTCAGAAATTGTTATTGGTAGATTTTACCGAGTGAATTATCGTGAAAAACGGAATGTCGCTATGTTGGTATCCCTGATAAAGAGAGATGGTAGTTCTTGAGAAGATAACTGTCACATAAATTAAGAGTAAAAACAGTGAAACGGCAAAATAACATTAACTGAGGCTTAAAACAATGATAGTTTCTAAAACTTGGCATTTTTTTTTTTTTTTTTTTAAATCAAAATTTGGCTACAAAATTGCTGATAAACTGGCCCCTCCCCCTCCCTTTTCCAACAGCCGCCCCTGGCTGTTTTATTCCATAAGAAGTGTAATCAAATGCACAGGAAGATTTATGATTGAACTAATTTAAGAAAGGAAACTGTTAAATTAGGAAATGATAAGTAGAGAGACAGACTCATCAACGTTTATTTTTAGTCAAATTGCCAAATCTGGAAACGTCGATCACCCTTGTCTCAAGGCAACGTTACGGATAATGCTGATACTCCATGACATTGAGCGGTAGGCTGGTGGTTTTTTTTTTTTTTTTTTACCAACTGCAACAAATGCCTCGTTGCCAGGTTGAACACTTTTTTTTTTTTTGGAAATAATTAATAAAAATTTGAGAATTAAAGTGATAGAAATTTTAATCGAGTTATCGCGATTCACTTGAAAGATCCCTTTTAGTGAACATTACTTAAAAGAATGGTTGAACTTAGACGGGGCGTCTGCGAATTCTGAGTGAGATGGGAGAAAAAATCAAAAGTTATCACCTCCCTTTTAAAAGAAAATTTAAAATCATGTCGGCAAATGAACGCAAGAGTCTCTTAGAAAGAAAAATTAAGCTTAAAACTTAAAAGAACCTATGTTAGAAAACCTGTTAAAAAAAATAAAAAACAAAACAAAAACAAAAGAGCCTTGTTACTATGACACTAATGGAATCCGAAGAGAAAAAAGACGTTTGTAAAAATAAAAATTAACCTTTTTCTCGAGTAAAACTTTCAAATTCAATGGAGCTCATTCAGTGTTGAGGTAAAGTATACTTATTAAATTCATTCCAGAAGTGAGCCTACAAAAATACAAGAGTAATTGCATATTTTTTTTTTTTTTAACTCTGTGCGCTTTCTCTTGAGTAATTTAAACGATTTAGTCCATACTGCTTCAGTGTGGCCCCTGCACCCTCTGAATACCACTGTCCAAAATACCTTTAAAAAATCTACTAAAAGCCACGGCTAGTTAAAGCAACAGCTTCTAAGCTTTACGTATAGCGATCTGGATCCTGGAAAGCTCTACGATGATATTATCTAAGAATTAAAGTACACTAGAAACTGGCAAGAGAATGAAAGGCAACAACAACTTAGCGGAATCTGCTTGATTTTAAAAACAAGGAAAAACACGCTCTAAAAAGTGCGTAAAAATGTAGTGTACTCTGTTGACTCACTTGAATGAGTTTAGTTTCAAATTAGCTTAAAATTTGTAAGTTTGTCCATGAATTATACCTTTCCCCCTTTTTTTTCAGCACGCAATGACTGATTAGATAGAGAAAAGATAATCTTTGACTCACGTGAGTGTTTTATGAAGACATATCCTGCGTGGAAACTTAAACTGAAGTTAAATTAAACTTACACTTATTGTTAATTCCTTACTTTTCTAATTTCTTAAATCTATGGAAGCAATGAGAGATTTTAAGTCCTTTCGATAATCCTCGGCATTTTAATTATTCAGGTGAGATTTCAACCGGCGAGAAGCAATTTTGTCCGATACAATGTAAGAAAAAATGTCAAAATTTGATTTTAAGCTGTTCCATGATATTACAGTTGAAAATGTGCAGTATTATTGGTTGAGCAGGGTAGAAAGCAGTGATTGAGCAGCGTAGAAATATATAACACCTCATGGTGCATTAACGGTATTTTAGATGTGCATTTCCATCGGAAGTGTTGATTTTCATTATAGTTTCAGTCTCTATATTTCTGAAGGATGAGCCGCGAAAAATGGGGACCGTTGACGATAGATAACGAGATAAACAAAACACTAACACTATCTCCGAGATCTATTTATGAGAAACACTATTATTTACTTACACTAAAAACACACTTTTATTTTTTTTAGGCGAAGAAAATAAAGCATCAAAATTAAGACTGAAAATTTTGTATTGAATCTGAAGATCACTTTTTGTTTTGTTTTAACACCAATTTATTGATAAATTGACAAATTAATTAATTATTTAAATTATTATTTAATCGAAAAATTGATTGAATTGGAGAATTTGATAGAAATTGATGCGAGAATTTACGTTTGAAGATAAACTGATTTAAACTCGGGAAGCACAATTTTAAGCATAAACTGCCCATTCACTACGAACCTAAAAAAAAAACACTGCACTTTCACTGGATAAAAGTTGAAATTATTTCAAATATCAGGAGGGTCCAATTTCTTCCTTTTCTCTCTTTTTTTTTCTTTCGAGGAGCAGGTAGCGTCAAACGTATATTTTCATTCTGATTGCGCATCAAATTATTTTCCGTCTTCCAAATATGCACAACAAATGCCGCATTCAAACGCTTACCAGAGTGTTTTCGTTGATATTTGAACTTGCACTTGCGTGTTATCTGATAACGCTGCAATTCAGGTTTTTCGTAAACACATGAGAACGGTTCGGTAAAACTAGCAATTTTTCTAAAAGAAAGTGGTGGTTGAACAATAGCAGTAACTTCAGTTTTGACATCAAATTGGACAACTGATGTAAGCTTCGGCAGAAATGAATTTCTGGAGTCAATTTGAGATATTTTCAGCAAGCAACGATGAGGCGACTCGGGCAACCAATTTTTAAAAAATCTAGTGTTTTCAATCGAGAGGAAATTTTTTTGAAAGAAAAGGTGCATACTTTTGGAATTCAAAATCGGGCTGATACTTTTGATTTCCTTAGATGAATCAGTCAAGAAGCATGGTCTAGTCAGTTGAGAGAACGGAAAATGTTTGAAAATTTTGAAAAACCTCGCATTGAAGTGGCCAGAAGCATCAGCTGATGGTTTATGATTGATTATCGAGTAATCAAAAGTAGCTCCTCGATAATTTACGGCACAAATAGAGTCCTCAGCGACGGGATACTTTTTTAATTTTTCGAAACGAACGGGATGCTCGTTCCAGCAAAGTTCCACAGTTGATAGGTCTGGAAAAGCAAAGGCACAATTTTCTCGCTTGACTTCTTTAATTTCAGCCTTGATTGAAAGCATTTGATTGACTGTGGCAGAAAGCAGAAACTCTCCCTCCTTGTCAATTTTGTCAGAAACTCCTACTTTTGCTAACTCTCCTAGAATTTTTTTCGACGTTGATGTTATTTCAGAATCAGTCTTAGCAACTTTTAGTTCACTTTCCGAAATTAAGGCGGGAACCTTAGTGCAGTCTGAAGTGCGGTGATTAAAACTACCACAGATTTGACAGGCAAATTTTTGGAAATCCGGACACTCAAGGGCCGTGTGTCCGAAAATCTGGCAAAATTGGCAAGTATGATCAGGACACTCTGGAGCAAAATGCCCGAAACCAAAGCACAGTTGACATGGTTCCTCGCTCTTATTTTCTTCCGCCATTGAAAATTTTGGTGTTCGATGATTTGTCACAGTGACTACCGCATGACCTAGCTCGTCAAACGTGGCATTAGGGCACAGTGCCTTGATGTCTGAGGCAAAGTGAGAATGGAGACCTTCAATGAGCCATTTCACAAGTTCGGTACTACAAATGTTTTCTCTACAGTTTTCTGACAAAATGGATAGTTTCCGGTGAAAATAATCATTGCATATTTCATCAAAATGTTGGTGACAGGCAAAAAATTGGAGGAGAAGAGAATTTGGATGAAAACATTCCAGAAATCTTTGCCTTACATCTATCCAACATGAATTTTCTATCCAAACTTTATTTACTTGGTACCAGGATAGTGCAGGTCCTTCCAAATGAAGAGACAATTTATGTACAGTGTATTTATCATTCCAGTAATATTTACTTGCAGCGAGCTCCAAGGAGAAAATAAAGTCATCGGTAAAATCTCTCTCTCTGCAGAATAATGAGTTATCGATGTTATACGCATAAAACCTGCCAGGAGGTTCGGCTTCAAATTGAAGAGCGTCCCTCCATCGCTCTTCGGAATGATGATAGAAATTGGACATTGTCTATTTGTTGATCAGTTGATCATTTTTTTTTTTACCTTTCTAGAGTCCCGGAACGTCGCTAGATAATCCATCGACCCTCGAACGAAACCGATCTCGACACATAGGTAAACGCACATGAAAACTCAACCCTCAAAACTGGGTTTTTTTTTTTTTTTTTAAACGAGAAAAAAAACGACAACTATGAGCATCAAATCAGCATACAATTTTTAAGAAAATTTAAACGAGTAAACCACAAACAAATATAAAATAAACTGTCCGAAAAATTACGAAACGATAAACTTCGAATTTATCATACACAACTGCAATCACAGCTTCATAAAGGAAATAAAGAAAAACGTAAAAACGACAAAAAATTAAAAACAGAAAAACAGAAAAAAAACCACGGAAAAACCACGAAAAACTACGAAAACTTCGAAACACATCCAATTCAGAAATTAAAAAAATAACGCTTGGCGCGAGAGGGCGAGGTCGTTTTCGGGTAAAACGTTACGTTAATTACCCGGCGCCTCCACCATTTATAACGCTTTTTTTTCTATTAGCGATAGCGATAGGGGGGGGTAGCTCCACCAGACACTTTTTCGGTAAAAGTGACAAAACTAACTCACGACTTGGTATAACTCAAAATGGTAGATATAGATGAAATAAAATAAAATAGAAAAACGATACGGAATTATAAAAAGACACTTATTATATTGGACAAACATTCGATAAAACAACAACAACAACAAACAACGCAAAACAACGCAAGCTCTCGGCCGGCGAGCCCCGGCCACAAAAACCCAAATAAAAACAATAAAACCAAAACGCGAATCCCTCGCGGAGCCCTCACATACGCGACTGACTTCAGAAAATTTCGAAGATTCGCATGAGGCTTCATTTCAGCCTCTCTCACCCCGCGCGTACATGCCCATCACGACCAATCAGATTTTTACACGGAAACTGATTTTCCGAGTGGACAATATGCACACGGGACGCGAGATGCTGAATCTCACCCTGATGCCACACTTTCTCCCTATCGCCAGACAGCACGGCTATCGCCATACACATGTATTTGAGAAGCCGCGCCATCTGTCAACGTGGAGTGTGCTCATCTCCCAGCGAATTTTCGCTGAGCTGTTGTCCAGACAAGAGCTACAAGTATCACGTCATAAGCCTGATACTTGTCTTTCTTGTGTAGAGAAAAGCCCAGTTTCCTGAAGAACAGTTATTCGGGACCACTGATATCTCCGAAACCCTTCATCGACCAAAATTCACGGAATGGGTGATGTGCCTGCATGAAAAACACAGAGGCACGTTACACAGTTTTTCATGAAGTTTCAAGATTTTTAACGAAAAACGGTTGAAAAAAAAAAAAGAAGTCCAAAATGCCGATGTTTTTCTGGCGTCATGAACTCATCAGTATCCCTTGTCCTTTTCTGGGAAGGCAATGACTCACGAAAGTATTCGTTACAAAAGACGGTTCTCCACCTGGACAACAGTTTTTCATGAAGTCTCAAGATTTTTGACGAAAAACATTGGGGGGGGGGAAAAAAAAAAGGGTCAAAAATGTAGATGTTTTTCTGGTGTCATGAACTCATCAGTATCCCTTGTCCTTTTTTGGGACGGCACATACACACGAAAGTATTCGTTACAAAAGACGGTTCTCCACCTGAACAACCGTTTTTCATGAAGTTTGAAGATTTTTAACGAAAAACGGTTGAAAAAAAAAAAAAAAGTCCAAAATGCCGAAGTTTTTCGGGCGTCATCAACTCATCAGTATCCCTTGTCCTTTTCTGGGATGGCAAAAATTCACGAAAGTAATCGTTACAAGTGAGGGTTCTCCACCTGAACAACCGTTTTTCATGAATTTTCAAGATTTCTAACGAAAAACGGTTGAAAAAAAAAAAAAGAAAAGAGTCGAAAATGCCGATGTTTTTCCGGCGTCATGAACTCATCAGTATCCCTTGTCCTTTTCTGGCACGGCAAATATTCACGAAAGTATTCCTTACAAGTGACAGTTCTCCACCTGAATAACCGTTTTGCATGAACTTTCAAGATATCTAACGAAAACGGTTGAAAAAAAAAAAAAAAACAAAAAACAAAAAAAAAACAAAAACCGTCCAAAATGCCGATGTTTTTCCGGCGTCATCAACTCATCAGTATCCCTTGTCCTTTTCTGGGACGGCAAATATTCACGAAAGTATTCGTTACAAGTGACGGTTCCCCACCTGAACAACCTTTTTTCATGAACTTTCTAGATATCTAACGAAAAACGGTTGGAAAAAAAAAAAAAAAGAGTCCAAAATGCCGTTGTTTTTCCGGTGTCATCAACTCATCAGTATCCCTTGTGCTTTTCTGGGATGGCAAATATTCATGGAAGTATTTGTTACAAGTGACGGTTCTCCACCTGAACAACCGCTTTTCATGACTTTTCAAGATCTCTAACGAAAAACGGTTGAAAAAAAAATAAAAATAAACAAGCGTCCAAAATGCCGAGGTTTTTCCGGCGTCATCAACTCATCAGTATCCCTTGTCCTTTTCTGGGATGCCAACTACTCACGAAAGTATTCGTTACAAAAGACGGTTCTCCACCTGAACAACAGTTTTTCATGAAGTTTCAAGATTTTTTACAAAAAACGGTTGAAAAAAAAAAAAAAAAAAAAAAAAAAGGGTAAAAAATGCCGATGTTTTTAAGGCGTCATGAACTCATCAGTATCCCTTGCCCCTTTCTGGGACGGCAAATACTTACGAAAGGATTCGTTACAAAAGACGGTTCCACACCTGAACAACCGTTTTTCATGAAGTTTCAAGATTTTTAACGAAAAACGGTGGAAAAAAAAAAAAAAAAAAAAAAAAAAAAAAAAAATGCCGTTTTTTTGGGGCGTCATCAATTCATCAGTATCCCTTGTCCTTTTCTGGGACGGCAATTACTCCCGAAAGTATTCGTTACAAAAGACGGTTCTCCACCTGAACAACCGTTTTTTATGAAGTTTCAAGATTTTTAACGAAAATCGGTTGAAAAAAAAAAAAAAAAAAAAAAGAGTCCAAAATGCCGATGTTTTTCCGGCGTCATCAACTCAGCAGTATCCCTTGTCCTTTTCTGGGACGGCAAATATGCACGGAAGTATTTGTTACAAGTGACGGTTCTCCACCTGAACAACCGCTTTTCATGAACTTTCAAGATCTCTAACGAAAAACGGTGGGGGAAAAAAAAAAAAAAAAAGCGTCCAAAATGCCGATGTTTTTCCGGCGTCATCCACTCATCAGAATCCCTTTTCCTTTTCTGGGATGCCAAATATTCACGAAAGTATTAGTTACAAGTCACGGTTCTCCACCTGAACAACCGTTTTTCATAAATTTTCAAGATTTCTAACGAAAAACGGTTGAAAAAAAAAAAAAAGAGTCCAAAATGCCGATGATCTTCCGGCGTCATCAACTCATCAGTATCCCTTGTCCTTTTCTGGGACGGCAAATATTCACGAAAATATTCGTTACAAGTGACGGTTCCCCACCTGAACAACCGTATTTCATGAACTTTCAAGATCTCTAACGAAAAACGGTTGAGAAAGAAAAAAAAAAGAGTCCAAAATGCCGATGTTTTTCCGGCGTCATCAACTCATCAGTATCCCTTGTCCTTTTCTGGGATGGCAAAAATTCACGAAAATATTCGTTACAAGTGACGGTTCTCCACCTGAGCAACCGTTTTTCATTTTTTTTTCTTTTTTTTTTTAATTTTTATTTTACATGGTGACTACATAATTGTATTAAACCACTACGATACTAGTTTAGAGCTAAGTCTAAGAATAAAATAAATTTAAATAGGAGAAACAAGGGTGGATTAAAAATCCGAACAAGAGAGGTCATCCCCCTGGGACGGGGGAAGACACTAGTTTTAAAACAAACTGTTACAGGTGGCGACGGCTCGGGCCCGGCACAGCATCACCCTTCCAAGGAAGTTGACAACACTGTACCGCTCCAGCGTCGGGCCACACTGTATACTTGTGTACATAGTGTGCACAATAGGCAAATATGTACAAGATTCCTTTAAATAAATAGTATATGAAATGATTATTCGTATTTTTTAAAGCTGTAAAAATACCCCAAAAAGGAAAAAATCTGTCTGTCTTTTGAAGCATAAGGCATAGGCGGTTTTGGTTGCCCGCCACTCCCGACCCGCAACAGCGGGCGGGGGAGGCGGGGGGCAGCGCAATCAGATTAAAACATGGTGATAAAGTTCAAAATTCAAAAGAAACAGGACTGACAAAATAAAGTGAGCACAAGCGGTTCGGCTTTCCCTCCCCTCCCCGCGGGCAGTCCCCGAGACAAAGCTTCGAGAGACATATCCGGTGGGAGGGGGAGGGGGACAGTGCATCATCTGATTAACTACATACATAATGCTGGTGATAAGAAAGAGAAATAAGGTGTGTCAATTGTTAATCAAGAAGATAAATAATCAATAAATTGAAATAAAATAAATACACGAGAAATTTTTCTTTGGAGCACGAAAAAGCCTGAACATAAATAAACATGAAAAGGTGGAGGGCAGAGGTCATTCAATTAAATTTGAGAATTCGAATGAATTAAAAATCGAGCAAGTGCGCGACGTTGTCAAGAGGCCTGCGCTTTTTTAAACGTCGCACGCTGTCTCTATAGCTATCAAGCAATTTATACGCCTTGTCATTTGGATGACTAGCGAGGCGATTGGCGTAGCTAAAAGTTAGCTTACGAATTGAATCTTCCACCGAGGGGACGCCGAGGATACGGTGAATAACATCACTTTCGATGTAATCATCCCACTTGACCCCGGAGATCCCTCGGAGTATTTTGTTTTGCAAAGTTTGGATGCTTTTAATGTGGGTCGGAGCGGCACTCCCCCACAACTGCGAGCCACACATCCAAATTGGTTTCAGAATAGCATTGTAAAGCGTTAGCTTATTGCGAAGCGACACTCCACTGCCATGGCGGAGCATCCAATACATCCTAAGATACTTTTTATTAACCTGGTTCCTTTTATTCAGTACATGCTTCCCAAACGTAAGTTTGGTGCCGAGGTGCATGCCCAAATAATTGGCAGATTCCACGGGCGGTATACTGTTCCCGTCCAGAAAGACTGGCGAGTACTTGTTCGAATTTAAGAGAGAGTAAGTGTAATGTTGCGACTTGGAAGTGTTGATTTTGGTTCGCCAGTCTTTGCAAAATTTACCGGCTGCGTTAAGCGCTTTTTGAAGATGGACGTTGGCCTGCTTTTGACACGATCCTATCGCCGATACGGCCGTGTCGTCGGCAAACTTCGTTAGGCGAGTGCCCTTAATTTTAGGAAAGTCATACATGTACAGCAGGAAGAGTACAGGCCCGAGGACGCTGCCTTGAAGAACCCCAGCCAGTATAAGAAAATCCGAAAAGCATTCCTCGTAACGAACACGAAAGGATCGTCCGTTAAGATAGGAAGTTAAAATTTCAAAATGATTTAAAGGAAGGAGTTTATAAATTTTGAGCGCCAGACCTTCAAGCCAAACGCGGTCAAAGGCCTGGGCAATGTCCAAAAATGCAATGGAGCACACGATACCGGCGTCCATTGACTCGTTAATTAAATCAACTAATCTGTGTATCTGTTCGACCGTGGAATGTTGCTTCCTAAAGCCAAATTGGTGGTCCGGAATGATTTTCCTTTCGTTGATAATTAGCTGCAACCTTTTTAGGTACAGCCGTTCGAAAAGTTTCCCAATGATGGAAAGCAAGGAAATTGGCCTATAAGAGGATGCCAGTTGCGTGGGCTTGCCGCTCTTCAGAATTAAAATGACCTCTGCCTTTTTCCAGACAGAGGGGACCCACCTGAGCTCCAGTGCAGCACTGAAAATATCGGCCAGCCTTTTCATGGCCTTACGGGGGAGTTGCTTGAGCGTCTCTCCCGTAACCAGGTCCATACCCGGGGCTTTTCACTCTTTAATTTTATACCTGATCATATCAGCGACCTTCTCACGTGATATAGTGGCTAGATAGTTTTTCATGAACTTTCAAGATCTGTAACGAAAAACGGTTGAAAAAAAAAAAAAAACAAAGAGTCCAAAATGCCGATGTTTTTCCGGCGTCATCAACTCATCAGTATCCGTTGTCCTTTTGTGGGATGGCAAATATTCTCGAAAGTATTCGTTACAAGTGACGGTTCTCCACCTGAACAACCGTTTTTCATGAACTTTCAAGATCTCTAACGAAAAACGGTTGAAAAAAAAAATAAAATAAAAAAAAAAAAAATAAAGAGTCCAAAATGCCGATGTTTTTCCGGCGTCATCAAGTCATTAGTATCCCTTGTCCTTTTCTGGGACGGCAAATATTGACGGAAGTATTTGTTACAAGTGACGGTTCTCCACCTGAACAACCGTTTTTCATGAACTTTCAAGATCTCTAACGAAAAACGGTTGAAAAAAAAAAAAAAAAAAAAAAAAAAGAGTCCGAAATGCGGATGTTCTTCCAGCGTATGGCAGTGTACGGCAGTGGTTGGCAGTGTATGGCAGTGTATGGTAATGTATGGCATTGTATGGCAGTGTATGGCAGTGTATGGCAGTGTATAGCAGTGGTTTGCAGTGGTTGGCAGTGTATCAGAGTGTCTGGTTGTGGTTGGCAGTGTATGGCAGTGGTTGGCAGTGTATGGCAGTGTATGGCAGTGTATGGCAGTGGTTGGCAGTGCTTGGCAGTGTATGGCAGTGTATGGCAGTGGTTGGCAGTGTATGGCAGTGTATGGCAGTGTATGGAAGTGTATGGCAGTGTATGGCAGTGTATGGTAGTGTGTGGCAGTGGTTGGCAGTGTATGGCACTGTATGGCAGTGTATGGCAGTAGTTGGCAGTGGATGGCAGTTTGTGGCAGTGGATGGCTGTGTATGGCACTGTATGGCAGTGGTTGGCAGTGTTTGGCAGTGTATGCCAGTGTATGGCAGTGTATGGCAGTGTATGGCAGTGTATGGCAGTGTAGGGCAGTGTATGGCAGTGTATGGCAGTGTATGGCAGTGTATGGCAGTGTATGGCAGTGTATGGCAGTGTATGGCAGTGGTTGGCAGTGTATGGCAGTGTATGGCAGTGTATGGCAGTGTATGGCAGTGTATGGCAGTGTAGGGCGGTGTATGGCAGTGTATGGCAGTGTATGACAGTGTATGGCAGTGTATGGCAGTGTATGGTAGTGTGTGGCAGTGGTTGGCAGTGTATGGCACTGTATGGCAGTTTGTGGCAGTGGTTGGCTGTGTATGGCAGTGTATGGCAGTGTATGGCAGTGTATGGCAGTGTTTGGCAGTGTATGGCAGTGTATGGCAGTATATGGCAGTGTATGGCAGTGTACGGCAGTGTATGGCAGTGTATGGCAGTGTGTGGCAGTGGTTGGCAGTGTATGGCACTGTATGGCAGTGTATGGCAGTGGTTGGCAGTGTATGGCAGCGTATGGCAGTGTATGGCGATGTATGGCAGTGTATGGCAGTTTGTGGCAGTGGTTGGCTGTGTATGGCACTGTATGGCAGTGGTTGGCAGTGTATGGCAGTGCATGGCAGTGTATGGAAGTGTATGGCAGTGTTTGGCAGTGTATGGCGATGTATGGCAGTGTATGGCAGTGTATGGCAGTGTATGGCAGTGTATGGCAAAGTATGGCAGTGGTTGGCAGTGTATGGCAGTGTATGGCAGTGTATGGCAGTGTATGGCAGTGTATGGCAGTGTAGGGCAGTGTATGGCAGTGGATGGCAGTGTATGGCAGTGTATGCCAGTGTATGCCAGTGTATGGCAGTGTATGGCAGTGTATGGCAGTGTATGGCAGTGGTTGGAAGTATATGGCAGTGTATGGCAGCGGTTGGCAGTCTATGGCAGTGGTTGGCAGTCTATGGCAGTGGTTGGCAGTGTATGGCAGTGTATGGCAGTGTATGGCAGGGTATGGCACTGTATGGCAGTGGTTGGCAGTGTATGGCAGTGTATGGCAGTGTATGGAAGTGTATGGCAGTGTTTGGCAGTGTATGGCGATGTATGGCAGTGTATGGCAGTGTATGGCAGTGTATGGCAAAGTATGGCAGTGGTTGGCAGTGTATGGCAGTGTATGGCAGTGTATGGCAGTGTATGGCAGTGTATGGCAGTGTGTGGCAGTGTATGGCAGTGTATGGCAGTGTATGGTGGTGTATGGCAGTGTATGGCAGTGTATGGTAATGTATGGCATTGTATGGCAGTGTATGGCCGTGTATGGCAGTGTATGGCAGTGGTTGGCAGTGTACGGCAGTGGTTGGCAGTGTATGGCAGTGTAAAGCAGTGTATGGCAGTGTATGGTGATGTATGGCAGTGTATGGCAGTGTATGGCAGTGTATGGCAGTGTATGGCAGTGTGTGGCAGTGGTTGGCAGTGTTTGGCACTGTATGGCAGTGTATGGCAGTGGTTGGCAGTGTATGGCAGTGTATGGCAGTGTATGGCAGTGTATGGCAGTGTATGGCAGTGTATGACAGTGTATGGCAGTGTATGGCAGTGTATGGCAGTGTATGGCAGTGTATGGCAGTGGATGGCAGTGTATGGCAGTGTATGGCAGTGTATGGCAGTGCATGGCAGTGTATGGCAGTGTATGGAAGTGTATGGCAGTTAATGGAAGCGTATGGCAGTGTATGGCAGTGTTTGGCGATGTATGGCAGTGTATGGCAGTGTTTGGCGATGTATGGCAGTGTATGGCAGTCGTTGGCAGTGTTTGGCAGTGGTTGGCAGTGTATCGCAGTGTATCGCAGTGTATCGCAGTGTATGGCAGTTTATGGCAGTGTATTGCCTGCCTGACTGCCTGCCTGACTGCCTGCCTGACTGCCTGACTGCCTGCCTGAGTGCCTGCCTGAGTGCCTGCCTGAGTGCCTGACTGCCTGACGGCCTGCCCGAGTGCCTGCCTGACTGCTTCCTGACTGCTTCCTGACTGATTGTCTGCCTGCTTGACTGCCTGACTGTGTGACTGACTGCCTAACTGACTGCCTGACTGTTTGACTGACTGCCTGACTGACTGTCGGCCTGACTGCCTGACTGCCTGCCGGCTTGCCTGCCTGACTGCCTCCCTGACCGCCTGACTGCCTGACTGACTGCCTAACTGCCTGCCTGACTGCCTGACTGCCTGCCTGACTGCCTGCCTTCCTGACTGCCTGAGTGCCTGCCTGAGTGCCTGCCTGACTGCCTGACTGCGTGACTGCCTGCCTGAGTGTCGGCCTGTCTGCCTGCCGGATCGCCTGACTGCCTGCCTGAGTGCCTGCCTGACTGCCTTTCTGCCTGCCTGGTGGCCTGCCTAACTGCCTGCCTGACTGCCTGCCTGCCTGGCTTCCTGACTGACTGCCCGACTGCCTGCTTGACTGCCTTGCTGGCTGCCTAAGTGCCTGCCTGACTGCCTGACTGCCTGCCTGACTGCTTGACTGCCTGCCTTAGTGCCTGCCTGACTGCCTGCCTTTATTTAGGGTTCGTATTGTGGAATGCTCATGGCGTTATCGAGGATTCGGTTGTTTTTTTTTAAGTTTAACCAAAATTGGAAAAGCACGTCAGAAATGATTTTATGAATGTTTAGGTTGTAGTTACTTCCCCAAAGCAGTAAAAGAGTTGAAAATCGTCTTTTGAGAGGATAAATCTCGATTTTCCATTTCACCAATATTTCATTCTCCATAAGCGTACGTATACCAAGACGACCCTAACCAACTTGATCCCGACCGCCAAAGAGTAAACAAGAGTCGCAATTGAATGGAAGGCCTGCGTGGTCAACGTAGATAAGGGATCCGAACGCGGGCTGGCCTCTGATTGGCTGCAACAGGTGGAGCAAAAATGACTCGGGGTATAGGGAAAATAACACGGGACTTTCGTTCCGGGGCGTTTATCTCGAAATCTAAGCAAAATCGTATGTAAACAATTTATACGAGTCGATTCAACAGATTTTTCCGAACAATTTGATAGGTCATAAGTGCCACTTTATTGATAATTCGAAAAGACTGTTTCAGTTGAAAAGGACTCACAATAGTGAGTTACTCAAACACTGCTCAAACACACGCCAAGTATGTAATCGCACTATTGTGCGTACTTTTAAACTGAAACAGTATTTTCGAATTTGCAATAAAGTGGCACTTATGACCTATCAAATTGTTCGGAAAAATTTGCTGAATCGACTCGTATAAATTGTTCCGGTACTATTTTGCTTAGGTTTCGAGATAAACGCCCCGGAACGAAAATCCCGTGTTATTTTCCCTATACCCCGAGTCATTTTTGCTCCACCCGTTGCAGCCAGAGATTACTAAGCTAAAGAGATATGGCAAGTCCTATCCCCGCCATGTCAGAAAACCGTTAATCGACAATCGTAAAAAACGCCTTCAAATAGGCCGTGATACAATACGGCGCACAGTGTATCCCCTCTTATGGAGAATGGGAAAAAACCTCATCGCACCTAGATTTTGCTTCAGATTTGAATAAAACTGCTTGAAAACGTGAACGAAAGGTCTTACTATTCCCATAAAATTGCCTGGTACACCTGTCACCAACCCTTTGGTACGTCAGGGGGACCCCCCCTCCCAGGCCCCGCAAAAAAACCGGCGGTGCACCTGGCGCGCTGGATCATTCCGCTCGAAAATGCGAAAAAATTACAAAATTTAAAATCGTCATAACTTTTGAACTAAAAGAGCTAAAAATATTTCAAGGCCAGGTTCAGATTTCTCGTACTCTCTAATTTGTTATACATAAGCTCTCAAATTTTCTTTTGGTCATTTTTCCACCCGTATGAAGAGCTTTTCCAAACCCTCGCGAAAACTGTTTTTTTGGAGCATGCACACCTCTAAAAAATTACTCAAACTTCTCACATCTCTTTGGGCAAAAGTAGAGATGGACAAAATCTGAGACATGCATCAGATTTCTCACAGACAGGGCTATCTGGTTACCTCATTTTTTTTTTTAAAAAATTGTTCAAGGTCAGAAAATGCACTTTTCTGAGACCATGTAAAGACCGCTTCTGAACATTATTAAAAATATGCTGCAAAAAAACAATTTTCGCGAGCGTTTAGAAAAACTCTTCATACGGACAGAAAAATGACCGAAAGAAAATTTGAGCTTATGCATAAATAACTAGAGAGTACGAGAAATCCGGCCCTGGCTTTGAAATATTTTTTACTCTTTTAATTCAAAAGTTATGACGATTTAAACTTTTATCATCTTTTCGCATGTTTGAGCGGATGTGTAAACTTACTGTGTATTCAGAAGCGGTCTTTACATGGTCTCAGAAAAGTGCATTTTCCGACCGTAAAAAATTTTGTAGACAAAATTGAGGTAACCAGGTCGATAGTCCTGACTCTGAGGAATCTGATGCATGTCTCAGATTTTGTCTATCTATGCTACTTTTGCCCAAAGTGATGTGAGAAGTTTGAGTAGCTTTTTAGAGATGTGCTCCAAAAAAACAGTTTTCGCGAGGGTTTGGAAAAACTCTTCATACGGTAGGGAAAATTACCAAAAAAAAAGTTGAGCTTTTGTAGAAAAAATTAGAAAGTATGAGGAATCCAATCTTGGCCTTGAAATATTTTTAGTTCTTTTAGTTCAAAAGTTATGACGATTTTTAATTTTGTAATTTTTTCGCATTTTCGAGCGGAATGATCCAGCGCGCCTGGTGCGCCGGTTTTTTTGCGGGGCAGTGTATTACCTACCGCGCAACATTCTATTTTCATAATATTCAACTCGCTGTAACTTCCGCCTTGGGTAATCTTGGGTTACCAAATTTTCAGGGTTGTTAGTACATATATTCAGCTTGCGAAAAATGTCAACAGACCCGTGACGCTCGTTGACGCTTCAGTTGTAGGTCCATATTTGGGTGAAAACGTCATTTTTTAAGCTTTTTCTATTTAAACCCATTCCTTTGGATATGACAAAATAAAATTTAGCCCATGTTAAGGGTAGAATGTCAAATTGTAGACTATAACGCACCTATTGAGCGAAAATTTTCAATGAAAAAGCCTAAAAGAGCTTCTTTACAGAGGTTTCGATATTACTCCAGTTTTTAGCGAAAAAACAGAAATTCTGACTTCCGCCGAAACAACCTAGCTTTTCTACCAAAAGAAATGCAAAAATTGTAAAAAAATCGTGCAAGTCTATTAGTTTGGACCCTCAGGAATGGATTTTGTGAAGTTTTGGGTAGTTTTGAAGAGGTCGTTAAAAAGGGGTTTTTTCCGCCGAGGAAACACTGTGCGGCGTACCACCTGGTGGACCATTTTTCGTAAACACTGCTATTACTGCTGTTAGTGGAAATAAATTCTAGGCACACACTTTTCGGAATTTTTTTGCTTTCCAAACACGTTGATAAGATGGAAAATGTCAAGGGAAAAATTTAACCACCAAAATAATTACTAAAACTTTAGTCAAAAGTCATTTACTGCCAGCCGAACGCACTTCGGTTACTTTCAGAATTGTTTACAAAAATGGTCCACCAGATCGTATGCCAGTTTGCCTACTTCGTAGGAGTCGATTAACAGTTTTGAGCAGTTCTGCCATATCTCTTTAGCTTAGTTATCTCTGGTTGCAGCCAATCAGAGGCCAGCCCGCGTTCGGATCCCTTATCTACGTTGACCACGCAGGCCTTCCATTCAATTGCGACTCTTGTTTACTCTTTGCTCTTTGCCGACCACTATGATCTAACCTCAAAATCACACGGATTCGATTCCGATATGTGCTATGTGTTTTTCAGTGAGGTGGTTTTTAGCGGGAAGCATTGTGGAAAATCGCTTGAAATACTTGAATTGCCTCAAAAATCCGAAGTTGAGTGCTGTAATTATCACTACTACTTTTAATTGACCTCAAGTAAGTATATTATATTATGATTATATTCACGATGGAAATAATCTTTCTCTCCGAATGTGCATTGCTTCGATCTTATTTTTCCGTATTTCATTGTCTCCGTGTGTGCTTTCTACTCCTGATATAACTCCATAGAATTCTGACGATACCGGGCACCCTTCTCAGTGTAGTTATTTACCCCAAAATTCTTGTCTATTTCATCTAATTTTCCTTCCTCTCTTTAGTACAAGTATTACCTCCTCTTTATTTACCTCTATTTATTGAGTACTTCTAGGTTTTCTAATGAAGTCCTTCTTAGGTATGCAGTGAGGTACATTCTTTATCCTCTTTTGATTCACATTGATTGGCCTCCCTTTTATTATCAGTGAACAGCAGTGATGGTGGTTGTAAATACTTGAGTCTATGAATCAGTTTACTTCAAGCATTGCTCTCTTCACAAATTAAAATTCACTCCATGACTGTGCTTTTAATGCTGTTTTCCTGTTAGCTTCCAATTATATTTACCTTTAAGTAAATACCCTCTAACGTAAGTTGTTGATAAGTAAGACTTCTTTGTTTTTCTTTCCTCCTAAATTCTCCCAGCGAACTGCCCAGGGTTGGATTTTCGGCCAACTGCCCTGTAATAGATTTCACTCATGATGGCTAATTATTTAGGATAACGCTTTGGATATTATGAAGACACCTATTCTGATACAATCTTGCACGTTTTAACCTGAAATAGGATTGATACCTTCCTATGTGGAAGTGAATTTACGATTGATGTGCGTCAAAGAAATTCAGCCCTCAGTGAATGACCATATTCATCCGTAGTAAGTGCAGCATTTTACCAATTAAGTACTTGAATAGATTCTACTTATTGATTTCTTAATGAACTGCTGCGCCGAGCAAAAAGTGCGAGGTTATCATTAGTGTGAGGAGCCCTTGTAGTACAGTATCCTTAGCACCATTTTGTGACAGTTACTTTGCGTTTTCTGTCCACATTTTATCTCCTTCCGGTCTAAGGATGTTTGTCACAAATCTATTCCTAATTTCCTGGTAGAATGACATTAATAGTGGCTAAGTGTTCCATTTTACGCTGTCTTCGTGGCATCTCTTGATTTGCTTGATGGAATCTGCAACCTCATATCTAGTATAGCTCTCAGTATTTGTACTGAACATTACTTTATGTGAAATTGATTAATGACGATCCATTGCAGTGATAAAAGTGAGCCCAGAAATTTTAGGTGCAGATTTGAATTAGTAGAATTGATTCATCCCATTTCGGCGTCATGTGCTTTATTTGTGAGGCTGTCTTCATTTACTTATAAAACGATAAAACGATAAAACAAAACAAAAACACACAGATAAAAACTACGAAACAGAACACAGAGACGAAGGCCCGGCAGATGTAAACAACACGAGATAACCGAACTGAAGACAACTCAAGAAATCATCATAACAAATGTGAAGCAGCGGATTTCCCCCTCCATCTCTTCTACAACCTGTTGCCTGGTACATTGTTGACCGATTGGGCAGTGGGAGTTAAATCAATCAGCGTCCAGCGATTCGAGTCCCTACAGGGACTCCAGTGAAAATAAATATTTTATATCGCGGGAGCAGCTGTGCATAGATGTTGACCTATTTTAGGCAAAGGAAACGACAAAGTCGAAGACATAATTTTGTAGACAGTGCAAGCGAGTCCACGAATTCATTTGAATGATGGGCGAAAGTAGAATCGCCCGCTAGAGTATTCCTAGATTTGACAACATCGTGAGGCGGTGTTACCAGATGGCACAGCTCGAATCCCTATACTAAAGACTGTAGCCGGTGGGGGGGGGGGGGTCCAGACGGTGTAGACCCCCCCCCCCTTGACACCAAAATTTGTCCTAAAAACGGTAATTTTTTGCGTTTTCAGACAAATTTTACCAAATTAGTATCTTTGACCCCCCCCTTGACAATTTTCGGACCCCGGACACCCCCCCCCTAGAAAAATTTCTGGCGACGCCACTGTGTGCCTGTATATTAATAAAGACTGTCCCAGGAATAAGTTCCTACTTGGGCACTTGAGCTGTGAACTCTCGATTGATTTCTGAAAAAAATTAAAGAATTTAAAGATGACTGATAACCCTCTGAGGCCATAGGTAAAAAAGTTTGAATTGAGTACCCTGCAGACCCTGCAGTAAGCCCCCCCCCCCCCCAACCCTTCCAGTGTTGCCGTTCGCATACGCATTTCATATGATACCTAAAAGATATCGGATTTTTTACATCATTCGAACAGTCTTAGAAAGCTGAGCAATTTCGTTTTTTACAGGTTTCCTTTAACTTCCCAAAGCAAAATGGTGGCCAACATACCTCCCTACTTTGGCGGTCCATAATACGAGCTTTATCAATTCATCTTTTCGAAAAACGTGATATTGAATCACCGTGTAAGTAGTAGGTACTTATAGCTTGAGCTTAACTGCTTCTCAACGATATTGCACTTTATAATTTGATGGGAACACTACAAAAATTAAGTTTAAATTTATAAAAACTTTGATCCACTTATACTCATTTGAAATATGCAAAATAACGGTAATTCGGGTGGCATTTCGGGGCTAGAGGTCCCTTTCCCCATAGAGGGGCGAGGCTGAGTGACCGCGATATTTCTTTTACGCTGTTACCCTCAGAGAACCCAGAGGTTTTTTGGGGGAAACAAATTATTCCCAAATTGTTCAAATTGTCATAAAGTATCGGGAACTCGCAGCGCAGTGTGAACTTATTTTTGGGACACCCTGTATATTTATATGGACTCATGGTACTGCAGCCACCAAGGTAAGTATATAAGCAAATTTTATTTCGTAACCAATGGTCACCGGTCACTTCTTTCGTGACCAGAGTTTCGAAACCACGGTCACTTACGGGAGCCAATCACAGACAAGGCAATTCAAAATTCAAATATTCCCTCCGGTCACCTACTCGTCCGGTCACGTTTCACGTAACCCACCTCGGGAGGTAGGTCTCGAAATTCGAAACCAAGCGGTTCCCGGTCACCTTTTGATACGGTACCGTACATAACCGTACGTTGCTTGGCTCCGCCCACTTTTAGGTAACCGGAATAATAAAATTTCGGTCACCTACCGATTTTCGAAACCTGGTCACGTAAAACGTGACCTGATCACGAAATAAAATTTGCTTTATGGAGAACAGGTATGGACAACACTCTGAGCTTGGCTCTGATTGGTTGTGAAAAAAGCGACTCCGCCGCCATTTTTCTGACCGCGCGATTCAAATTTAAATTTCACAATCTGAAAAAGAAAATGAACAACGTAGGGAGACCGGGGTACCATGGGTTTTTGCTGGTTCAGTGACTTTCAATATAGTTAGGTTGGCACTACTGCTGTCAAGTGATCATTATAAGAGGTTATGTTCACCCATCCTGTTTGTTATGATTAAACTTCATATCAAAGGTGAAAAAACGGGATTGAAAATTTCAGAAGGAAAAAATCTACTTATTTTGATGCGACAATTTTTTTTTTCAAGTGTCGGACTACTCTTCAGGCAACTCCAGTCAAACATTTTTTTCATCCTTACACTCGTAAGGAATTTCCCTCAAAAGAGGGAACAGTTATCTCAATTATTTATAGGTTAGATTTTGCCTTTATCTTGTGAACCCCTATCGGGGCACCATGAGTCCTTTCAATCGGGGGTACCATGGGTCTTCAAATACTCCAATACTTTAATGATAACAAACTTAGTTATCTATTTTCTCTTTCTGTTTGTTTTAGGTATGGTTCGTAACTATAAAAGAAAGTCCCAAAAGGGGCTTTATGACCCTGAATAATTAAAAAAAAAAATTTTGACTGATTCTTTAAAAAAATTTTTTGCGAACCAATTTTAGTGCAATTTTGTTCCAAAATTATTTAGCTATATTTTTTTTTTTTTATGTTAAATACTTTAAGATTAACTTGTTTTTAGAAAATACAACTTTGGTCGTTTTTTTGGTGAAATTCTTGTTTTTTTAATCGATTTCAGTATTCCTTTTCTGGACCCATGGTGCCCCAAGTCCGAACCCATGGTGCCCCGGCCCGGGGCACCATGGGCTTTTTTTTTTTTTTTTTTAATTTTTTTTTTTTGAGCAGACATGTTAAAATTTTTCAAAAACCATCATAGATTATGAAAGTATACAGGGTAGTCTCTTTGTAAAAAAAAAATGGTTGATGGCATGCAATGCTTTCTATGCTTTTTTTAGCTTCAAATAAAAAGGGCCCATGGTGCCCCGGTCTCCCCTAATTGATGATGTTAATCCATTCTATAGTCACAAAATTAACATTTAAAGATAAAAATTACATTTCATTGTTCCAATAAATAAAGTATTGCTTCAGATAAAGTTCCCCTTCAAACCTAACCACAAACAACAATGCAAGATATACACGGTGTAAATAGGAGACAAGATGGCGGCGAAGTAGCTTTTTCCCAAGTGGCCACGCCCCCTGAGTCGAGTGTTGTCCATACCTCTGTTCTCCAAATACCTTGTGCAGCCACAGACAACGACTGCAGTTGTGCAATCTGGCAACACTGCTGAGAGATATTTTCTTGTGGGAAGTACAGATTTTAGACACGACGCAGCAGGTACGACAGCATTTTTGTCCGATGAACTTTTGATGTTGCCAATAGAGTCCCTTGATGGAAATATTGTATAGGGAGTACCGACACGACGCTTTATGCATTTTGACAGGAGTCGATTTTGTCGTATCGACCGCGTGAACGCGTTCGAAGGTTAAGTTCGACAGTGGACCAGTGGTGGAGTGGCGGATTTGCCGGCATTCCGGTCCGTCCCCACACGTTCCTCTAGGAATCGACTCCTTTCGTGTGGAGCCTTCGATGTCGTCGACTCCTGCTCGACTCCGTGAGAGCCTAAAACCAAGGACCAATCACAACTCGTTGAGCTCGTGTCGGTACTCCCTATACAATATTTCCATCAAGGGACTCTAGTTGCCAAATGGAGCTTCACAGTCTAGGGCAATGAGCTATAACTTTAGAGTGGCACATTAAGGAACGTTCCGCTGGTTCATTGTTGTCACCTAGGGCGCCGCCATCTTGCCGTAAAAATCGATTTTGAGGTTAAGTTTTGTAGGTTGTTTCCGGTCGTTTCGTAAACAAACTCGGGTATCGCCGGAAACGCCGGAAACGACCTACGAATCTGCCGTCCAAATTCCCGCCAAATTCCGAACGACCTACAAAATTTAACCTCAAACCTTGGAATCTGCCGTCCAAATTCCGCTTTTTCCCGGGATTCCTTCTACCCTGTGTGGCACAAGGTGGACCAGCCCGCTGCCACTCTAAAGTTATAGCTCATTGGTCTAGGGTCATTCTATAGGAAAGTGGACATGATATGCAAAAATTGAAATTTAAAAATTAGTGCCTAGCAGTCTTGCTTTGCATTAAAATGCAACCCGAGACGAAAATATTATCCAAAATCTAATAAGGTCAAACGTGTTGATGTTACAGCAGGTTTGATGTGTATTTTCAATGACGAAATCACATGAGTACCACCCGTTACAAAACCTAGCTGTCCCACCCGTTGAACTACTTTTTAATTTTTTTAGAGAAAAATAATTTAGTAAATGAAAAAAACTTTATGTAGGATGAAAGCTTATACCTTCACCTTTAACGTATATTTTTTTCAAATTTTTATCTCTTCAAAACTCACAGTTTTAACTTTTTCTGAAGTGATTCAAAAACCTGTTCCATTTTCTGTCCCACCCGTTACACCCTTATTTTGCTCTTTTCTCAGCTTTGGATAGACTTTTTTTAAACTTTGAAAATCCTGTCACTCTCTAGAAGTTAAGACCTTTCTGTTGGTGGGATAGTTTCAAGCTTAAAGGCGTTTATCGCTGGACGAACTCGTGAGTCAACTCTCGTGAGGCCAAAACGCTAAAAATCATGGTTCACAGAAAAAAAACGCTGAAATTTGTGATTTTATGAATTTGGATTTGTGATGTGTGTGTTATAAGGTGTAAGTACACACACATGGGCGGACTAGCTCCAAAAGTTTTGAGGAGATATAAACAAGTTGGGACCCTTCATGATTTGGAGGGTCTGCAAAAGTCGGTCTGAGAATTTCTGCAGTGCCCAAACAACATCAGATTAGGGTCCCCTCCAGAGCTTCAAAAAGTAATCTTTCATTTTGGAATCCTAAGCCAACTCCCCTGTCCTCCCCCTTTTCACCCCCGTAAAAAAACCTACATACTTCAGTCTCAACATACTGCTGCAATCGTGAGGCCAAAACGCTAAAAATCATGGTTCACAGAAAAAAAAACGCTGAAATTTGTGATTTTATGAATTTGGATTTGTGATGTGTGTGTTATAAGGTGTAAGTACACACACATGGGCGGACTAGCTCCAAAAGTTTTGAGGAGATATAAACAAGTTGGGACCCTTCATGATTTGGAGGGTCTGCAAAAGTCGGTCTGAGAATTTCTGCAGTGCCCAAACAACATCAGATTAGGGTCCCCTCCAGAGCTTCAAAAAGTAATCTTTCATTTTGGAATCCTAAGCCAACTCCCCTGTCCTCCCCCTTTTCACCCCCGTAAAAAAACCTACATACTTCAGTCTCAACATACTGCTGCAAAGATGATTTTTAAAAATTTCTTCAATGGAAGGATGCGGCAGTATCCAAGTCTCAACCAGAGACAAATAGAGACCCAGCACAAAGCTTGCGACGGGTGTCCACTTTTCTGGCTCAATTTTGGTCGGAACTCATCGGAACAACAGCCAACTATTGCCTACTGTTGATTGATGAGCGTGCGTTTTGCATTCGACAAGCAAAACCTGTTTCCGTTTCCGGGACGGCGAACCAATCACAGCCTTTTGTTGAGCTTCACCATTCAACAGTAGGCAATGTTTATCGTTGCAGCCGGTGACTCCCGAACAAAACTGTGACCGCTAAACTTGCCTCACTTTTCTAACACGGGAAGCATACGGTGTGCTGGATCTCTATTTATCTCTGGTCTCAACCAAGAGAAAGTGAGTTCGGATGGTAGAAAAAATTCTTCATTAAAAACTTAATGCAAAAGAGTTATTGCAAGAACAATGGAGGAGGAACAATCTGCCTGATCTTCAACATTTTTCTACGCCTGTAAGCTGTATGACTCTTTGATAAATCCAACTTTTGTTGGTACATCAAAGATACCTGTTGTGTATGACCATTAGAAGATAATTTGTATTTTTACGCATAAAAACTTTCAAGGCAACAGCATTAAACAAAAAAAAGTATTGAATAAATTAGTGGAGATGTGATAAAACCACAAGACATTGTTAGAAGTGAAAAAAGAGTAAGCAAGAGCATTTTCAAGACTTAAGTGTATTACATTATGTTTTGACTCTTTCCAAAAGAGGAAAGATAACCACAGCATGGACAAACAAACAAAAAATAAAAACATAAAAATTGAATTACAACATTCAATTGATAGAGAGGAGAATTTAAGGTGGTTCCATGTCCCATGACCAAGGTCATCAATTTGTCCATCAATTAGCTGTCATTTAGCGGATTTTACGAAGTTTTTTGTAAAACCAGGATCATCGGCACCTATGGGTAGATCTAACAAAGGTATCTACAAAGTTTGGATGCTCAGATCTACAAAATAAGGACATAATTATCGGAATTCGCACAATCCACCGATCTCTCGTATCACAGTACAATGGTGTGAATTCCCATAATTACATCCTTACAGTAGCGCACCGAGAGTTTCTCCATCTCTCTCTTTTCTCCATTACGAAACGTATATTAGACAAGGATGGACAAGGGGATAAAGCCCCCTCTTTCTGTCCTTTTCCTACTTATACATTCAAATGGGAAATGAGAGAGATGGAAGAGATCCTGGTGGCGCCAGTGCATCCTTATTTTGCAGGTTCAAGTCTCCAAACTTTGCAGATATCTTCGTTAGATCTATATCTACAGGTGCCAACAATCCTCGTATTATAAAAAAACTCCTTAAATCCGGAAAATGACCATCCTTCCATCGATTAATCGATCACCGTGGTCAGGTGACATGGAATCACCTTAAAGGACGTTAATTTTGGATTTACAGTCGAATTATTCTTTCGGAACAATAATAAATAGAAAAATGAAGAGGATGGAGAGGGGGGGAGAGACAAAAGAGCCTAAGATAAATTAAAATTATTATGAAAATTTGAAAAAGGCGATAAAAATGTGCTAAAATTACAGGATTATATTAAGATCGATCAGTATATTTGCAGGCAACTTAAATTAGATTCTTTTCACTTAAGGTTCTGAGACCATTTAGCTCGTTAATAAAAGCTTTTACTTTACTCATTGGTTCAAAAGTCAGAGACTATCTTACTTCAAAGTTTCGATTATCTATACACGTCGGTTCAGATTTTGAATGACAGCTTCAGTTACAAAATTCATTATGAAGTAAAATGCAAGTTTAACAAATCAAGAAAAAGTCAGCACTTTCCAGCATCACAAAGTACACATTTGAATATAAACATAGCAGTGAATTTTTTTTTTTTTTTTTTTTTTTTTTTTTTTTTTTTTTTTTAGATGTAAAATAGTACATAAAAAATAAAAAAAATAGTGTGTAAATAGGAGTGATTTGCCGGTTTGCGAAACGATTAGATACATTAATTTTTCTTTGGGTAGATAAATAAACTCTAAACTCATTTTTAAAAATCTTGAGTCATTGAACTAAATTATTGAGATCTGAAAAACACAAAATAAGTATGAATTAGGACTGAGAGAACATGAAATTTGGTTGACAATCAAAGAAATTCAGGAATTTTAGGAGGAAGGAAAAGCAGATGGAAGTGGAGGAAAGATGCATCGACAATCAACCTTGATGAGTAACTTCAAAATATTTCATGGATTGTTGATCAGACATACTACTAACAAACATTGAAACGCTACATTTGACACTTCAGCAGAGTTGAAGAGTTTCGTTTTCTACAAAGCAATCGACAAGAAACCAGAAAACCCAACTGACACAAATAATAATATGATATTTGACATTGAAAGGCGATAATGATAAAAAGAAGAGTACATGATATAATGAAAGTTCCAAATTGATTTGTTTCTATATTTACCCAGGTATTTCCCAAGCCTCAAAAGCACTTGCCAGTAGGCAGCTAGAAAGTAAAGTTGACAGGGAGACTGACATCACATAATACTATACCCTTTGCCCATGTAAATTCTATTATCTAATATGGAATCCATCTCTGGGGATATTTGGTAGCACTGAATCCACTTCTAATAAAGCAAATAAAAAATCTAAGAATCACTGCAGAAATAAATCTTGTGGAGACTTGTTCCTAGAGCTCATAGTCGTGGTGGTGAACTTGCAATACAGGTATGCACAGTGGTGTACAGGGAAATCCCCCCCCCACGAAGCAAATTGCAGGGACCCCTGCAATTTACACAAGGAATTAAGGGGGGGTTGTGAGAGAGAGACCCCCCTCTCCAACAAGCTGAGAGATTCAGAGGTTTTTCCCTGAAAATATTTGAAAATTGAGTGATACTGGGACATATTTTCATGCTGTTTTAGAACTAAAATTTCGTTAAATTTTCCTGGAAGGCAATACATAGCTGCATTTTGTTTTTTGGCCGCCTTGTAATATTCGTTTCATACCACGAAAATGCATACCTACCTAGATACAACTTTTTACAGCTTACTAAAAAATAAGCCTGCTCTTTTCACTTAAACTTTTTTTTTCTCTCCCCCCCCCCCCCATTTCATTACTTTTTTAAATGTTGTATTTTGTCAAAAACGTGGATCAGATGTTAATTGGGGGCCTTAACTGAGGGTTACGCAGGGCCACTTAGGTTAGGGTTAGGGGGTCCACCGCACCTCAAGGACTGCGGGGGCCTCCAGTATGCCACTGGGAATGCTCCAATTAAGTATTCAGTTTACTGTGGTTTTATTGATAAGACTGGTATTCACGGAAAAGCTCACAAAAAAACTAAAAACAATTTTGCAAGAACAGCATAGGCTAGCAGTAATATCGTCTGATAAGACTTCAGGAACGGGGGAATAGGCCGCTTCAATAAATCACCCAGAGAATAGAACGCAATTTTTAATAACACAAAATAGGATGACTGGTTTATTTATAAATAAAAAAATTAGTTTTGAGCTATACTTTTTAAAATTTTAGTGTTATAGAAGATGTAGAAAGAAAACAGTGATAAACCATGATGGTTGTTCAAAATTTCAAAATAGTTTTAAGCAATAATGAGATCCAGTTTTCACGACAGGTTAAAGTTGACTAAAATTAAAGAAAATAATGGGGGGGGGGGGGGGGGTTGTCCAAGGGAGAGGATTTTCTACAGATTCCATGGTGCATAATGACTGTTCGAAGAATACGAAACAAGTTGATATTAACTAATGAACAAACATAAAAAGAAAACAACTATGTACTGATTACTGATAAGTAAAAGAATGAAGGTGAATTACAGTGTGCTGAACTAGAGCACACAACGATTTTTGCAAAGAGTTATTTGATGACGACGATAGACCCCTTTTGTAGAAACACTGTCGGTGCAAGTTAATGATGTAGGGGATGGACAAGTTTAAGCTTCTCATGAAAGCTGAATCTCATTTACGAGTATATCAAAATAGAAAAATAGACAGAGGAAGATTGTTGCAAGTGCGGAAAAAGGGAATTGATTAGCAAATCTCATAACTTCATTGAAAGAAGGGTGAACACTGACCAGCTATTGGAAATTTGGATTAATCTTGCTTGCTTGCATGTATTTGTTAAAATAAATGAACTTAAAATATTCACCCAATAAACTGGAGCATAAAACAGAGTTAATTTTTCTCACCTGCTGGATAGGTGACTAAAAAAGGGGAGGTCCCGGACTTTTCACCCTTGATTTTGTTCAAATTTCGCAGAGGTAGTTTATACAAAACTCCTTTCAACAAACCTAAATCAATTGTTTGTTAGGAAAAGAACATTGTAGTATGTTATGAGATTTGCTAAACTTGATGACAAAATACTGACAAACAAATCAAAAATTGCTAGCAATACATTTGTGATAGATTAGCACAAAAAAGCAGAAGAAAATGAAATCCACAGAGAACTATTTATTCGCTGACAAGGCATTAACGTATGTACACTACTAAAGAGAAATAATAAATGCTTTCAATGGACTGTCCGAAAGTGTGAGGTGTTGTTAAGTTTATGTGAGTCTTTGGCATGCAATTGGTCATTTTAAACTCGTTACAGCTATAATTTCTGATAAAAAAGGTTTAGAATTGTTGGAGATGACAATGAGGAAATTAAGTAGGTAAACTCAAAAGGAATGGGAGAGTGATAGGTAGAAGCTAATTCAGTTAAACTCGAGTAATCCATTCGGAACTTTTCGCAGTTTAAGAATGCAGTGAGATTCATAATAAATTTGGTAGAGAGAATCTAATGTTATTCGTTAAATATTGATCCAGAGACTTTTACAACTACACTGTATTTTAAATTTGTTAAAATTGATCATGTTCAAGGTACCTATATTTAACAGGTACGCTCAACTCGCTTCCTGCGTCATTTTCAGTGGCGCGAAAATCAAAAAGCAGAATCCAAGATGGCTGCAAAAAGAAGAAATACGCCAACTCACTACGGCTGCTCCGAGTACAGCCGACCTCACTCAGGCGATACTCTTGAAGTTGCCCAAGTAAGTCGGTGTATTTTCTTTTTTGGTCCGCCATCTTGGATTCTGCTTTCTAATTTTCGCTCCACTGAAGATGACGCGGGAAGCGAGTCAAGCATACCTGTTAAATATAGGTACTTTGGATCATGTTTACAGGCAGGTTTACAAGGCATTCAAATTAGTTCTGTAAATAAAACACTGTTGAAGAATTATTGATTCTTTTCGGTTTCATTCCTTTTAGATTGACCTCGCACAGAAAAATTGCTGGCAGATTGAAGTAATTTACAAACGAGAGAAATGACAACAAATATTCGACACTACATAGAAGTACAATCAGAGCCATTAGCCCTGCGTCGACGATTGGACGCAACCCGCACTACACATAAAATAAATGCTCTCTTATCTGTCTTTTCTTTTGTTCTCTCGAGACCGAGCGAGGTTCGGGCTACCTGTAGTGCGGGTTGCGTCCAATTGTCGACTAATGGCTCTGCTTGTACATACTTGTAAAGCAAGAAAGCAAGCAAAAATAAGAAAACCATGACTCATGAGATTGACGGCACTGGAAGGTGACAAAGTTTGCAACGCAGAATGCAGCAAAGGCCACCTTTCTAAGCATTCAGTTATTGCATTAGGCGCTAAAATGTGTGCGAAAGAATTAGTCTTTTCTTATTTGAAAGAAAATCAAGGATACAAAGGTGCCCCAGATGAGGTTGGTGTTTAGAAGACTACAGGCGAATCAAGTAATTGGTTTCAATAAATGTCCACAATTTTTTTTTTTTTTTTTTTTTAAAGAAAAACTGGTCTGAAACTATTGAAATTCTATTCTTTGATTGGCAGCATCAAAGAACTTCACTCAACAATTAAAAGTATCAAACAACTGAACAAGGCCTGAGTAATGAATCATCCAATTTTCCAAACTTTATTAATACTTCTCAACTTAAAATATTTAATGATGTTATTCTTAGAGTATTGAATGTTAGAAAGACCTCACAATCCATGGTATATACCAAAAGCAGGTGGCAAAGTACAGAACGAGTCGCAGAACTCGACATCTTGAACAAACATTATAGACACTTCCAAACGGGGGGAAAAAAATGTTAGAATTAGAATTGAACTTAGCAAAAAGTTGTCAGGTCACCTAAAATTAATTTTTGAATTATTAAGGAGTTGAAGTTTTCCTCTAATTTATGGATTTTTTAATTTTTTTTTGTTTATCTGAAGAGAACAAATGGATGAGGATTGGAGTTATGAGCCAAAAATGAAAAGAACCCAAATAATGATTTACATGCAAACGATTGAAAGGGAAAGAATTATAGATTTCTGAGAGGAATTCAAAAGTCTTTGTCATAGGGGAAAAACAAAGCAGACTCTGATAAATACAAAATTTAAGTAAAGTAAGGAAAATTTAAAAAAGTAGTTAAAGAATTGCAAATATTTTCTGCGACAGAGTTGGAGAAAAATCATTGTAGAAAGATAAATGTGAAAAAAATGATAAAAGAAAATTATTTCAAATAAAGACAATAACTAGAACTAATTTTTTCTACAATAAAAACAAATGTGACAAAGAAGAAATATTTAACCCCAAATTAAAATTAAACACGGGTAGTAAAAGGAAAAATCAAACCACAACAATAATCCTGATGACAAAAAAGAGAAAAAAAAAGCAATTTGAAAAAGTGTTGAGAAAAGCCAGATTAATGGAGGAATTTTTAGAGTTCTATTTTTTACAACAAACTACATAATAACTAACACAACTCTCAAAAACTTTAACCAACACCTTGTCACTATTTTAAAATTCTTGGAGAATATTTGTTCAGAAAATAGGTATCCACGAACTAGAAGAGTTAAAAATCAGGAGACTCATAAAAGAGTCTCCGTTATTAATTTATGTTTTTCTTTGTCAAAGCATTAACGACCAAAAGATTGCACAACACGACTTTACGCAATTAAATGAGAAAATTCATCAGCTTTGCATCAATTTTGTTTTTGAAACTTTGGAATAATCAGCATCAGAAAAGCACCTCTTCCTTTTTGACAGAATAAATTTTTCTTCATTTGAGGATTCTGAATTATTGGGCAAGATGTTGGATTCCGCGCCAACACTGGATGGAGCAAATTTAGAGGGACTTGTTGAAAAGGCTTTGGTGATTTGAGGAACTTCCAATGGGTTAATAACAATGCTAGGACTAGAATCTGACGTTAATGATACTATCTTTGAGAGAAAGTTTCGACTTGTAGAAGAGACACTACTGCAGCTAATTTCTGCTTCTTTACAGTTAGCAATATTTAAAAATTCCTTTCCATTTTCTGTGAGATCTGCCTTGCTTGATCTACGCATTGAGTCTCTGGTTAGTCTGGTAATCGGCGGGGTTTCAGAAGCATTAAACTGTGAGCTAGCTAGCTGATCTTCTGAAGCTGAGTTGCTATTATCATCCGTGGAGTTCCACTCTTGTAAAAAGAGAAGGGAGGAACTTGGAACTTTGACATCATCAGATTCACTATTATCAGCAGAGGAAAGATTAATCCGCTCAGGAGTCGATACTTTTTTAAGTGTTCTTGAAGATTTTATGTTGGGTTCACTCGCTGGATTCTCACAGTATGAAACAGATAATGCATCACTTCCACACCCAGAATGGCTTTCATTTTTTGATCTTTGCAAGTTACTTTCAGGTAATAATCCTTTGCAATTTTGTATTTCAGGAACTAGATCTGTGTGCAACAGTATAGATTTAAGTGAAGGGACAACTGTGAAAGTTGTTTCTTTAAAGGAAACGTAGTTTACACAAGGTAAAAATGTATTGTTTGTAAGCAAAGCAGGGCTGAAATTTCCTTCTACTTTTCCTGTTTTGGCAAGAATACTTTGCAATTTTGTCTTAATCTTATCAACTTCTGTTGAGCTTGTATCAACCAACATTTTGGGGTTTAAGAGATCAACTGAACATTTTACAGGTTTAACATCAGAACTAGATGATACAAGATCCGAAAATTGCCCAGCACTTTCCGTGGAAGTTAAACAGGTGAGACTGTCAGAAATTGAGCAGTTAATTTTTACAACGGGTGAAGGCGTTGATATCTTTGAAAATTTTTCACATGCAGTCGGACTTGCTAAATCCAAGCACTTGGATTCCTCTTTTTCCAAGTGTGACAGCTCATGTAAGCCTTTGAAATTATCACACAGAACAAGACCTTCTTGATCTGAAAAATTCAATTCATCTGTTGTTTGACACGACCGCTCTGACAAACCTGTTGAGATTTCAAAAGGAGTCAGGTACTCCGAATAGGAAAATTTCAAATCTTCTTTTTCAAGATGTAGAGACTCTAATGGGTCTTCATATTTTTCAGAGGGCGAGACAGTTTCAAGACTTGAAAATTTTAATTCCTCACACCTTTCACTTAAAAACATGGATGTATCTCTAGCATCATCACACAAAACAAGACTTTTTGGACCAGCGTACTTCCATATTTTATTCCTTTCCTCTGACTTTGCAGTGGTAAGATTACCTGAACTAAAACATTTTAGTTTAGCCTGTTGTTCTGGGGAATCATCAAGCTTTCCCCTAGGCGAAGGTTTTTTTAGAATGGAAGGTTTTTCTTCATTACTTCTGGGTTGTGAATACTCAAGCAAATTTACAGACTGATCACAAGAAAATGGATCTTCCAATTTTTTACTCAAAGCAACTACTTTAGGACTAGAGCCTTTTATTACTTTACTTTCTTCACACGTATCTTTAAAATTTTCACACAGATCAAGACTTTTTGGACCAGTGTATTTCCGTATTTTATTCGTTCCTTCAGACTTTACAGGAGTAAGATTATCTGAGCCAGAAAATTTCAATGCCACGCTTTTCAGATGTTGTTCAGGTGAATTGTGCAACTTTCGCCGAAAGTTTTTCTGACAGGAGGATTTCACATTATTACTTTTCAGTAGTAAACGATCTTTAAAATGATAGGAAGAATGGAGAGTTGCTGGGCTTGAGCATTTCAAATCTTCTTCTCCCTGGTTTAATTGCTCTGATAAATCTTTTAAAGGTTCAGCGGGAAACAGATTCTCTGAACAGGTAAATTGATATACGAGCTCCCGTGGATCTTTCAATTTTTCGCTCGTTGTAGCTGCTTCAGGACTTGAGGATTTGCATACCTTACTTCTTCTACGTAAAAGCACCGTTGTTTCGTTCACATTTTCAGAAGGGGCAGGACTATTAGGTTTAGTGCATTTTGGTGTTTTCTTCCTCAGAGAATATGGTTTTGGCAAACCTTCAGTCTTTACAGGAGTAGGACCACCTGAGTTCAAACATTTCCTTGCTAAGCCTCTCAGATGTTGTTTTGCCTCATTTTTAGGTGAATTTTCAGGCAATTTTACTGGAAAACCATTAGCTGTTTCTTTCAAATTTTCAGAAGGAGCAGGACTATTAGGTTTAGTGCATTTAGGTGTCTTGTTCCTCAGAGAATATGGTTTTGGCAAACCTTCAGTCTTTACAGGGGTAGGACCACCTGAATTCGAACATTTCCTTGCTAAGCCTCTCAGATGTTGTTTTGCCTCATTTCTAGGTGAATTTTCATACAATTTTACTGGAGAACAATTATCTGAACCAAAAGAATTCATTTCAGTGCTCCTCGGTTGTAAATACTCCTGCAAATCTTTGGACACATCTGGAGGAAAGAGAGTTTCTGGACCTGTGAATTGCGATCCCTCTTTAGTAAGGTTTAAATGATCCAAGGAACCTTCTAACTTTCCACAAGGAATCGGGTTCTTTGGACTCAGCTCTTCTCTATTTAGAAGTTGATCTTGTGAGTTTTCACTCAAAGGGCTTCTTTCAGGACTAGACGATTTCAGTTTTTTGCTAATTTGATGTAACGGCTCTTGCAAATTTTCAGATTGTTCACGAGAGATATGAAGTTCACGGCCTGACAATTTTTGTTCTTTACTTCCACGTCTTGAAGACCGGCGCATTTCTTCTGACTGATCAAAAGAAAAGAGAGATTTAGGGCCTGAGGGACTACTTTTTTCACTTCTCTGATCAAGTTTTTCTGACGAAGTAACAGATTTTTGGACCTCCGTGTGCTTTTCTGAACCTGAAAATTGCATTTCTGCATTTGGTAGAAAGTTTTCAGATTGTTCACGAGCGATATAATCTTCACGGCCTGACAATTTTTGTTCTTTACTTCCACGTCTTGAAGACCGGCGCATTTCTTCTGACTGATCAAAAGAAAAGAGAGATTTAGGGCCTGAGGGACTAATTTTTTCACTTCTCTGATCAAGTTTTTCTGACGAAGTATCAGATTTTTGGACCTCCGTGTGCTTTTCTGAACCTGAAGATTGCAGTTCTGCATTTGGTAAAGAACTTGAAAATTCAGGAGACTTGTCAACATTTTTGGAAAAAGTAAAACATTTTGGAGGTGACCGCTTTGGTTGGTTGCAGCTTTGATTCACAGCCTCAAGCAAATTATTAGAATTTTTACGAGAAGCGGATAAACCGCAATCTACAGAACTTTCAGCAACATTTAAACAAAACCGGGATGAAGATGAATCTAGAATATTCTTTTCATTTTCTGGTGCTCCATTGGCAACAATTTCTATGTCAGTCTTTTCAGCAATGTTCATTTCACCAGACGAAGTCAGTAGAGTTTTACTCGCTTCATTGATAGAAGAGATTAGATTATCGGCCATGACAGTTCCTTCTATAACTAAACATAGGCTTTGCTGATTAGATAATTCTGTCTCTTCTGAAGGAGAAAAACCAATCACACAATTTATTTCTGTTGATGAGAGATTGTCTTCCCACAGTCTCTTGTGCTGTTTTTTAAGCGGTGAGACGGACTCACCATCAGTTGAGCTATGAGACAATTCAGCAAGTTCTTTAACTGAAACATTGACTTGAGATCTTTCAAGTTGGCTTTGAGCTTGACTTGAATCATTCCTAGGTTGACCATATTTATTTGAATCTTTCCTAGGTCGACCACGTTTCTTCTTAACTGGTGGAAGTGGAACAAATGCTTCATCGAAGGAACTGGATGGTAAGTTTTTAATAGGAGAATAATTAAACACAGTTTGATTATTCTCTTTAAAAGAATCAGTATCAAATCTGCTACTTTCATTCTCAGAAATTTTCTTTGGTCGACCACGTTTCCTCTTGACTGATGGAGAGAATGATTTGTTAAGAGAACTTAATGGCAAGTTCTTAATCGAGGAATATTGTAAAATAATTTGCTCATTACTCTTTGAAGGGTTAATATCAGATCTTCTGCAACTATTATTCTCGCAGTCTCTTTTTGGTTCACCAACTACTTTCCTCTTCATTGGTGGAGAAAATGCTTCATCAAAAGGACTAGAAGACAAGTTTTTAATGGAGGAATATTGAAACATAATTTTATCATTTCCCTCAGAAGAATTCATATTAATTCTTCCATGATTTTTATTCTCAAGAACTTTTTTTGGTCTGCCTAGTTTCTTCTTTTCTGATGGATAGAATACTTCATCAAAAGGTTTTGATGGTAAATTTTTCAAAGGAGAGTAACAAAACGAAATTAGCTTTTCACTTCCAGACGTATTAATATCCAATCTAGTGCTATGATTCCTACTACCGTCTGTGTCATAATCTAAACCTAAATTAGATGAATCTGTCAAAGGGATGCAAGTTTTCGAATTTCTCCCGAAGCCACAACGCGATATTTTAGACACATCAACAGAAGCAGAGCTACCATGCACTTTCAACTTACCAGTTAGGACTTTTTCTGAATTTCGAGAAACAGAAAGTTTGCTCGATCGGGTTGGCGTTGCACTGACTTCAACTTTTTCAGATGCCAAGTCACTCGAGTCTAATTTTTCTCGCTTGGCAGGAACCGGTTGGTCATCATCAAAAGCTAGAGAGCAACGAACTCGTTTCAGAGAGGAGTTCGTTTCTTGCAGAGCTACATCGTTCACTGAATTGGTTCTTGATTGACATTCAGGTATGGGAGTTCCTAGATCGTCACTGAGAATACTTTGCGAAGATTCATCATTTTTGGGAGTTGAGATAGTGACCTGATCCCCATCATCAAGCAAAAGGCTTTGAGACAAATTTTGGTCCGTAAGTTTATCTGTTCCCATTTCCTGTGAATTAAAATTCAATAAATGGATGTCCAAAGCAAGATCGCAAACAAAACTTAGAATGAAAATAATGATGGTAGTTTTAGTGTGTTGTATAATTTTTCTGTTTGGAAACGTTGCAAGCAACAAACTCTTTTTGATGGATTTTGTTTTCAGGATTTCTATTTTTTACAAAAAATAATCGGACATTTTTCCTTTTTTGGAAGTGCCGGGGAAAAAATTAACATTGAACATTGAATCTACAAGAAACTTTTTGATAGAAAGTCGGTAGCGTAACTAGAAATCATTCTATCTCTCTTTTTACTCATCTGAATGTACAGGTAGAAAAAGGATAGGAAGAGGAGATTGATCCCCCTTTCCTATCCTTGTCTAACTTACACATTTTAATGGACAAAGTGAGAGAAAGGTAATTTCTAGTTACGCTACTGCAGAAAGTTATTCTTATTGTTTTCCTTGTATCTTTGAGACACAGGTTTTACAGGTTCCTGGCAAACCAATAAGATTCCTTCATACATCTCTCTTTCCCTCTTCCTTTTTCTTTTTCTCAGTTTAACACTTTACCTAGCTCTCTCTCTCTCTCTCTCTCTCTCTCTCTCTCTCTCTCTCTCTCTCTCTCTCTCTCTCTCTCCCTCTCTCTCTCCTCTCTCTCTCTCTCTCTCTCTCTCTCTCTCTCTCTCTCTCTCTCTCTCTCTCTCTCTCTCTCTCTCTCTCTCTCTCTCTCTCTCTTTACATTTTTTGTAGAAAAACAGAACAAGTCCTGCTGTCAATCTAATAGGAGGGAGCAAAGTAAAAGAAGAAGCAGTTTAATGTAACGGATGTCATACCCAAAGACATTATATCAAGTAGACCGTGCATAGTTCTCGCCTGCGGTGGCAACTTTTGTTTATTCGCATATGATGAGTGGTGGAGCGATGCGGTGCCGAACTGCCATCGTTGACTTGAGTTGCCCCAGCCGGGCTACGCCTGGCGCTAACGGCGAAGATGCGGAGTACACGGTCTACTTGATATAATGTCTTTGGTCATACCAAGAAACTGTGGCTGCCAAATCTAAGTTCTCAATTACTGTGACAAAGATGGGAAATGAATTAAAATTTAAAAAATATAATTTTCTGCAGAGTTACCCAAACTGAACAGATCAAGGTTTGTTTGTGTCAGTGGGGTGTGGACCAGTCACTCTAAAAGAATAAGCTGATATATTCAGCAAAAAGAAAACAACGTTTTTAACAATGTAATAAAAAGGATTTTTAAAAGTATGTGGCAGCAAAAAGCATGTGAGAGTAGAATGCTTACGTCAAAGTGTTTCTTGCAGTAGAGACCTCTATCAGGATCAAATCTGATGTTTCCAGCTTTGTGTTCTTTACAGAAGGAGCTAACACACAATCCACATCGAAGAACTTTCCGTTTGGCGCAAACATCACATGAATGCCAGGGACACAGCCATTTTCCTACAAAATAAAAAGAATACATTTTTAAGGAGAGAAGAGACTGTTATTGCGCAGAAAATTTTTCTAGCACATTTGTTACAAAATCACTTTAACTGTATGTTGTGTCAGTAATTTGTTTCTGAGTTATTTATGAATTTATTAAGTTGCAAAACTTTTTATTTCGACGTTCTCTCTAGAAACAAGGCTGAGAAAATAAGTATTTTCTCCACAAGTAGTTAACAATATTTTATGAAATTTGGTAAACAATTAATACTTAGGAAGCAAAAATTCAATTCTGTCATCAGTTGAAAGAAATTTGGCCAACCTATATCTGTTAAGCAGCCATTTTGGATTTTAAATTTCTTCCAAACTGGTTGCAGAATAGAATTTTAAGACCTTAAGAAACCCCAAATACCATATTTTATCAAATTTTGTTGATGATATTTTCAGAGATAATTTTTCCAGCCTTGTTGCTGTGACGAATACAGTCGGGTAATAATTTTGCAACTTTAAAAATCATAACTTGGAAACAAAAAAATGTTCCAACAAGAGATTTGGACAATTTTATAGCAAATTTTACAGAAATTAAAATCAAAAGATGGGTTTTAACAAACTTTCAAAATTTATGAAAAATTCTGCGCCAAAAAATTGAAAAATTGCAAGTTTATGGATGAAATTTTTTGGTAGTTTAAAGAGAGCAAGTTTTTTTCTGCACTATTTTGGGCAACCTGCAACGCAAAAGTATTTTTTAAGAAGATATTTGGGTTTGAAAGTTGCAACATTGGCCACAAATCACCCCTTTTGAAAATAATTTTTGAGAGCAAAATTATGGGGGTCTGCTACTATTGTCAAAACTTGTGGATACCTAAAGTTTCCCTGAAATCCAATCATGGGCAAAAATCGAATTCGTATTCGTCCCCTTCGCCCAAAGTCTTCACAAGAGAGAAAGTAATTTTAGCAACATACCTTTCGGATAAGATTTTTTCCCTAGGCAATCTAGATGGTACACTCGAGGACAAGTTTTATTGTTACAGACAATTAATTCTCCGCCTTCATCACAAATGAAACAAGAATCATCTTCTACAACAGAAGACACCGCTCGTCTTTTCTTTACTTTTTTGTTTTCTTTACCCTTCCGGCCTCTTTTTACTGTCTTCTTGTCAGCTGATGCATCAACAACATTTGCGCTCTAAAGATAAACAGCAACAAAGTAAAATTTATTTATTTATTTATTTATTTATTTATTTATTTTCCAATTGATACATATAATGCCTCAAGGGCTAAAGTACAAGTCAAAAAAGAAAAAGAAATAATTGCTATAATGGTGAAATTACAAATGATAAAATATAATTAAATTAAATTAAGCCTCCAACAGCTCACTCACACTATAAAAAGTCTTATTCAGGAGAAGGCAGAGCAAGTCGTTCAAAAATTTAGAAACATCCCCATCCCTGAAGACAGATTTAAGTCCCCAAGGAAGGGCATTGAATAATTGCACTGATGAGAATCCTACGCTGCACGTCGTTGCAGATAGTCTAACAAATGAGTTTTTATGCTGAATTACCACAAAATTAAGCTGAGGATTAAATTAAAGAAAAGTCAGCGGCATACTTAAACATTCATTCAAGGTTAAACAAGGGAAGGTTCCTGAACCGCTTCCTCTGTTTTTGGTAATTTTTCTTAAGGATGTAGCTTAGGGTGAGGTAAAGCATACTTTTGATTTTCAAGAATGAAAACCCATTCCTTCATACTTCTGGTTGTAATTTTGTCTTCAATTTGAGAAGAGCCCTGCACATATTTTTTGATCAGAAGGAAAAGAGTACAATTTACCATTTCCATCCGATCTACAGATGTTTGGCTCAAGAGATTGTAGAATCAGCTCCCTCGTCCATGAGTAGAGACACCATTTGATCATTGTTATTTTGTCCTGCTTTCGTGTAGTTATTCATTTTTTGCACTAGTCACTCAAAATTGTTTTTGCAGCATATTTATCTGTTTACCGACAAACTATCTTCATAAAACAATATTACGACTTTCTTAGAGCCCACTCATTCATACAATTAACATGAGGCTTTAAACATTTGCTTTTCCAATTTGCTGACCGAAAAACTGCCAAAAAAACGAGGAAATGCTGACCGCAGTGTTAAATGCGCGTAATTTTCGCTCAGAAGCACGGAAAAAGCAGACTGTTTCTTGACATGGTTATTTCCCATTTTTCCCAGTTTAAAACAGGATATTTTCCAAGTAATTTTGTGTTGTGAGGTGGATTTTGCGTTATGCGTTTCGAATTATGCATTTTTTCACGGTTTGGATTTGAAATCGGGAGAGTGTAATCTTTACTCCTACGCCTTCTAGCGTGTACATAGTGTTTTTATGCTATTTTGTGGAAACAAAATTCTGGTGTCTTAATCCATAAGCGATGAGCACCTGCAGACCGTAAGTAAGTGCAGCAGTAAAAGTATTAAAGTCTAGCTGCACAAACACGGTGGTTCATTATTCTGGTGTTTCGAAGCAAATGACTGGACTGGATAAAAAAAGAGAAGGAGTGGGAACAGGTCAGATTCCTAAGGTATCCTCAAAACAGGATAGGAAAAAAAAGAGATATGGTGACCTGCCAGACAACCTTAGGTATGGGAAATATCCAGAGCACACAAGAAGAAAGAGCGCTCTAGATTTTCTTTTCTTTTCTTAACTCTCTCTGAATCTGGTGAATCTAGGTTACTCCACTCGGTGCATCTCTTGCGTCTATGTAATTCCACTCTATTTTTTAAAACAAAAATAATAAATCTTACTCTTACATACTTACTAAATAAAGAAACAATGGGTCTGTAGCGCACTTCGACTGGAGCATTTTCAAGTATCAATTCGTACATAAAAAGCCGTAAAAATGACAATGGCAGCATCAGAAAACACCAAAATTCTAGTAGTAGTAGTAGTAGTAAAGTCCAGCCGCCCAAACCTGGTGTTCGTTACGCTTGTATTTCAAAGCGAACGACTGGACTGAGAATAATTCATTAATAAACTCACAAACTGCGAAAAACACAAGACGCTATTCACCCCTGCATCTTTCCAGCACGTGCTCGATATTTCGCGGGGTTAGCGCGGCGCATTCAAATAATCATGGCCGGCTGTCATTACAACTGACTTCATAAAGAATGAAACAATATCTCACAGGAGCTCCAAGTAAAAGTCCAACTTCAATCATCATCCTTGGAACTCCTGTGTGATATTGTTTCATTTCGATAATTTTCTGACACAAATATCGGTTTCCGTACCTTTCACAACCTATTGTGAGGAATTGAGGATATTGAGACATAAGAATTCAAACAGACGCCGTCAGTGTTTACTGTTTTTTTTTTTATGAAGTCAGCTGAGATGACAGTCAACCATGATTATTTGAATGTGCCGCGCTAACCCCGCGAAATATCGTGCACGTGCTGGAAAGATACAGGGGTGAATAGTGTCTAGTGTTTTTCGCAATTTTTGAGTTAATTAATGAACTTAGGTGTTTTCTGATGCTGCCATCGTCATTTTTACGGCTCAATACAAATGAATTGATACTTTAAAACGCTCTAGCCGAATTAAGCAACAGACCCATTACTATAGTGAATGTGAGAAATAGAGGTTCACGCTTACTGGAGGACTTTTCGTTACCTTTTCCACTTTTTTTGCTCCTATGTATCCTCTACAAGATGCTGCTCCACACAGGCAAGATTGCTTTTCTGCAGTCCCTGTATCTAAATTATAATTAAAAACTAGCTCCGAATTTTGCGGGATATCTTTCAAGGCAAACAAGCCAACTCTAGTGTCACCGTTCACTGTCCATTTCTGTGTTTCACAATTTGGGTCACATGAATGATTCATAAAGCTGAGAAAATAGAACAGAAAGAAAAATACAAAAATAAGCTCCTGAAAAATGACTTAGAATCTGAGGACTCGATTAGATACAAGCCAATCGTACGCGCGGTACAGTAACTTTCAAAAACTCATCCATTGGTAAATTTTTCAACCACACAAAGTTTTTCAAAGCTGCCTTTTGATGGTTGCGCTACAGACTTAGAAACTCATGGTTGCTCATTGATCCGGAAGAGGCAAACTACCTAGTAGAGCTCGCAAAATAAGTGCATGGGTCTGAATTTTGGTGTTGTCTATGGAAAAAGTGAAGGAGCTGAGAAGAACAGAGTCTTCGGTTTTTCCCAATTATAATTATCACTGTTTCAGAGATACACTTGTGTACAGTTCCAAAATATTGTCCAAGTTGTGATATCTGAATGCAAAAGCCCTTTTTAAAACAATGCGTTCAGGGCTGGTTATTGTCAAATTTTAACGCCATGCCTATGGAACCAAGAAATAAACCAAAAACACCTTTATTTTCAAAAAAACTAAGGAAGGGCTAGAAAGTAAATGGTCAAAACTTCGGTAGCACTAGACTTATATTTTGGGCAGTCCCCTGTAAATTGAGCTTCAAATGAGAATATACATTTCGAATTCTAAACAAACAGTTTGCTGCTTAGTTCGGTCACTGAACTGACAAAATGTATCACCAACAAATTGAAAACAAGAGAATAGACTCATGAACTTTGCAACTGATGAAATTAAGACTTACCGGGCAACATTTCCCTTGGGCCCTGCATCAAGCATACGATGTTGATCGATAGTGAGGAAATAAAAATTTGCATCATTTTTTCTTTTCATTCGTTCGACGCGTTCCTTGTATTCACGTTCATCGATTATTTCACCGACATACTCAATGACAAAGTCACCTGAAAGCAAAAGTTGGTGATGGACAAAAGACGGATACGTTCCTTTCATGGATCACAGATTATAGCACTGAGTAATGTGGTTCCAGTCAAGATCGTTCAATGAGTGTAAGTGAAATGTATCCTGTCTCACTCGCGTTCTATCAAGTGATGGTCAAAATTGTTGTGGAAAATTACACATTTTTCTCGACCCACATTCATATATGTTGGCTCGAAAAATCCAAAAAAATTTTCAGAGATGCCAATTTTCCAGTATTTAGCATGAGTGCTTGATATTTTATTCAAACTATCCCCTAATGACCAAATTTAGAGCACCAACAAGTGGCATTGGAATTAGATTGAAATATACAAGAATTTTGCCAAGAAACTTAACATTACAACTAAATATAGTTCCCGCCAAAGCAATGATAGTTAAATTGGAGTGCATTAGAATAAACTAATAAATGCCCTCATACTTACTAAATACCAATCTCTATGCATGCACCACGAACATCCAAGGATAGCCAACCTCACAATATCAATCACACCCATTCACAACGTAAATAAACACGTAGTAACCTCTGAAGCTGTAAAGTTGTCAACGTTGGCAATCATTGGATGGTAAAGTAGCATGCATACAGATTGCTTGATATTTTACCGCCATCTTGGATTTCATTAAACGTCTCTTGTGAGTTTATTATCGCATTTCATGACTTTCTGATGCCACCAATGGACTTTTCGGGCGATTTTACATTAGATTAAACACTCTTAATCGTTGTATCAAAAGTTTGCAACAGACCCATTGTAATGGCAGCGTTGGACACTAATAATGGGAGATTCCCATTTAATAATTTCCTGGCATTCCATCAGGAAGTGGGCAAGAAGAGACGACTTTACTTTGGCACTGGTGTCACCAGGTGTTACGATACCATTAATCTGTCATTTATCACTCTTTTGATGACTAGTAACTCAGTGAATCTTCCTTCCTAGAATATAAAGAGTGGTGAAATTAAGATGGGAAGCTCCCACTATCAGCGCTCAACACTGCCATGACGGTCCCGCATTTGTGAGCATTTTGTGAGTTTAGAAGTTGATTTCGTAAGTTTTGAGTGCTACCATCGTTATTTTTGGAGGTTTTCACATCTGTATCAAACCTTAGATTGCCTACAGTAATAACTAATAGGCTGTTTCAGTAGAGCGATATATCGTATCGATTGCCGTCCGAGGGCCTCTGGATCCAAACAAACTCTGGTTCAATGCAATTTCCCCATAAGCGAACTTTTGAACAGAAATTTAGGGTATTAAATCAAACAATTAAAGCGACCTTTTTGCGATTATGAATTCTACGTCCTTGAAAATGCTTAATTTTGCCTGGTTCCACCGTTAAAACTGCCAAAATCAATAAGATATTACAGATTAAATGTTGCATTTGTAGGTTAGAATCGCCCGAAATCCCGCCAATTCCACAACAACAACAATAACATTAGGGTGATTCCAACCTCCAAACGCATCGTTTCATCTGTAATATCTTGTTGTTTTCGGCAGTTTTAGCGGTGGAACCAGGCAAAATTAAGCATTTTTGAGGACGTAGAATTCATAATCGCAAAAAGGTCGCATTAATTGTTTGATTTAATACCCTAAATTTCCGTTCAAAAGTTCGCTTATGGGGAAATTGCGTTGAATCAGAGTTTGTTTGGAACCAGAGGCCCTCGGACGGCAACCAATACGATATATCGCTCTACTGAAACAGTCTATAAAGTGCAACAGCCCCATTCAGTCAAGAGCTGGAAAACAAGTAAACTTGAAGTTTCCTCAATATCTAGCTCTCAATTCCATCATTCTAATCATTGATTACCCTACTGGTATGAATCGTACTGTGGGTTATTCAATTGTCCTAGTAAAAAGAAATGATCTACAAATCAATAGGTAGCAATTGAGTCAGGTAATTGATGGTGAGGTTGAACCTACCTTTCTTAATGTCAGCCATCGTTCGTAAACCCCAGCCTCGTTTTTCTGTTCGGAAGGGTTCGACTGGAGGATAAAGTCTTTTTTCAAAACGCTGATTGTTACACCTTTCACCCGCTTTGCAAACAATTGGATTACATTCAACCATCAACATTCTGAACAAAAACAAAAAAAACCCAAGAGTTAAAAAGAACAGAGGATGAGGTACAACCAAAGCAACACGAGAACAGACGCAAAGTAGCATATGCTTGGTGTGGCCACTCTTACTACACCACTCCGTGCACCTCACACATTACTTAAAGACTTGGGTTTTTACAACTGTTTTATAGATGGACCAATCAATCTATCATACTGATTGGATGAAAAGAATATAACAGTACAATCAGCCAACAAATAACATATTTTTTCATTGCTTGGGTTTGAGAATAATTTGATGATTCCATTTGAAGTCTTTGATCCTACATTCTTTCTCAAAATTTCTACATATTTGCATTACATTTACAATTAGAATGAGAAAAGGTATCATCATAGAAATTGAAAACTAACTGATGCATTATGATTGGTTGGAATTTTAGCGATACAGTAAACTCTCGATTTACCGGATTTCGCGATCTACCGGAAAATTTTTCCAGTCCCAGCAAAAGTCCCATAAGAACAATGTTAAATTTCATTCGATTTACCGGATTTTTTCTAAGTCCAATGAAGAAATTTCTGCTCAACTTACTGGACTTTGCTTAGATACAGTAGTTTTTTCCCGTGACACGATGCCGCGATCTCAAAGAATCACCATGAGTGACTCTCCAAACTCATCAGTCGCGGTGTTTTGAAAAACGCGTCAAGCGGCAGGGAAGCTCCGCTGCCTTTCCGCGTTGACAGCAACGCAGCGTTGCCGCTCGTAGTGCGCTGCCCTGGCTCCACGCGTTTACGCGTGAAGCATACAGTTTATGGCTTTGGCACTTCAAGAACTTGCAAACATTGGCAACGCTGGCTGACAGCGAGACCGACTGAACCTCTTCGGAGAAAGTCAGCTGATTTTTTCCAAAGAGATTTTTACCTGAGAGAAATGAAAACACTCAACATCGTGTTCTAATCCCCCACGCGTTTTTTGTGCTTTTCTATATATAACCCTTGGGTTTGTCGAAAACAGTGGAAATTTGGGGGGGGGGAGAGAGAGTGAAAAAACTACCGAAAAATTCTGTGATATCGCCGCGAAAAATGCGAGTTTTTGGTTTACCGGATTTCGCAATTTGCCGGATATTTCGGCCGGTCCCTCAAATCCGGTAAATCGAGAGTTTACTATAATATTTTGCATCAAAGAGAAATCATTGCCTAATTCTTTCAATAAAATATGCATAATGACTCATCAATTGATGGATCTAGCGGTCATTGTTGGAGAGAAACATCAAGACTCAAAAAGTTGAGGCAAAGAGGAGCCATGGCACTGAAATGGGGGTTAAAATTCAGCATGGTTGAAATGCAATTTCAGACATTTCAGCATTTACAATATAAGAAATTTTTTCATGAAAATGATGGACATTGGTATCCATTGATTTGCCTCCATCTAAAAAAAAGAGAGAACTGACAAATTTACCCATGCACAATAAGGGGCAAAAACACTATTAGAATTGTGCAAAATTCAGGGCGCAAATTTTACATGAATCTTTCTCATTACTACGACCCTTGATCTTAGTAAATTGTTTTTAACAGTAAAAATCCATTAAAAAAAAACTTAGATGCATACACAGCTGAAATAATCCTTTCAATTCCAATTGGCAAAGCTGTTTTTTCAATAGCTGGCGCAATGTAAATTTAAAAGAGCTAAACAGAAATCCACAATGTTGCAACACAGCGGCTGGACCCTTGTCACACCACGTGTATTCTGCTCCAAATCAACCAACAAAAACAACGCCTTTTGCAAGTAGATAGCTCAGCACTCAGTCTGTCGTTTTCCATTATTCAGAAGTCAACTGACCACTGGGTTAGGGCTCAACTTGAATTGTGCCAATTATAGTTTCTAAATGGCGGCCCTAAGAAAACTGTTGCAGTCTATAGCACCAAATGGTGAAAAAACAATGGGTCTGTTGCAAACTTTTGCTACAACGATAAAGAGTGTTTCATTGTACGTAAAATCGCCCGAAAAGTCCATTGGTGCGATAATAAACTCACAAGAGACGTTTAATGAAATCTAAGATGGCGGTAAAATATCGAGCAATCTGTATGCATGCACCTTCAACACCCAAGGATTGCCAACATTGACAACCTCACAGCTTCAGAGGTTATGTGTTTATTTACGTTGTGATCGATATAGTGAGGTTGGCTATCCTTGGATGTTCGTGGTGCATGCATACAGGTTGCTCAATATTTTACCGCCATCTTGGATATCATTAAACGTCTCTCCTGAGTTTTAAACTGCATTTTATGACTTTCTGATGCCACCAAGGGACTTTTCACGCGATTTTACATGAGATTGAACACTCTGTAGCGCAGTAGCAAAAGTTTGCAACAGACCCATTCTATAGTCAGCCAGATGCCTGCCACACTCTGCACCTAGGACTGTTTGCAGCCTTCAGTCCCGAAGCGATTGAAAAATCTTTAAAAGAGTTAGGCCTCAGAGATGGCATGAACACGCTCCCAGGTGAAAAAATTGTTGGAAAATTTGTTTAATTTTCTTTGGTGTTCTGAAGACTGGCTGGAGATAAATACAGTGCTTTAATTTTGATTCAAATATTTAACTCACCGATTCAAGCAATCATTATCTGATGCGCATGGGTTTTCCGATTTTGGGTCACATTCGCAAGCTGTAAGACCAGATGTGTTCAGGTCAACTTGTTTCAAGTTCCCTGTAGGTTTATTAACTTTTATTTTTCCGTAATGAGGAGGTTTCTAAAAAAAAAAAAAAAAAAAAAAAAAAAAAATATATATGTAAAACTACAAGAGAAATACAAATTGACATAATATTCAGGCACTCAGCATTTTCAACAAATGAACACTGCATGCGATCTTTCGGATCACCGGATCATCACGCAAATGCGGCTATCATCAAACAAATTTACCACTAGGTGGGGCGCGCTCGGTCGCAATTAAATATATTTATGAATCATATTTAGTCACTGTTATTACTTTCTTTTTTGCTAATTCTTATCTATCAAACATCTTTTGCATGTTAGGTCAACGCTTAGTCGTAGTCATACATTTCTAATTTTGCATTTATTAACCTTTAAAATTTTAGTAGTATGGAGTAGTAAAGTCCAGCCGCTCAAACCTTGTGTTCGTTATGCTTGTATTTCAAAGCGAACGACTGGACTGAGAATACAAAAAGGGAACAGGAAGGAAATTAATTACCTTTATTTACCTTTAAAATTCATTTAAAAACTCCCTTTTTCACATTTGCAATCATTTTCTAATTTAAAGGCATCCTTTCTGGAGCTGTCTAACAATTACATGCTTTTCAATACCGTATTACGCGCGAAAGCGACCCCAGTTTTGGGGGAAAAAAAAAAAAATCTTCCGTAAAAGCCGCGCATTGCGAGGGCTGAGGAGAAAAAGAGGAGAGAAAAAATTTAGATAAAGTCAGAAAAAGGAGGAAAGCCCAAGCTTCCAGACTACCGCGGGCAAATTGATCCCACCTTTATCACCATTAGAATAAAGGGTCAGCAGCTTCCCTGCTCGGAATCGGATTCGTCTTCAAGATCCCTAGGCGCTTCCGGTTCGTCGGCTTCAGTTTGAGCGAGTTTAAGGGTCGCGGCGCAGCGCTGCAGTACCATTCAGGTGAACCAACACCCCATGCCAAGACTGGCCCCATACCATCTGCTAGGCGCGTGTCGAGACAGAAATTATGGGTTTGTTTGGGTGATGCTGACCTATCGATTTGCGGAACCCGCGATCTCAAAATTTTATGATGAGATTCTTCAGATTTTTTCCTGCAACTTTCGCGATGATGAACAAAATTGGTTGTTTCTCTATACTTGTGTTTAAAAGACGTTACAGGATGATTAAAAAAAAAAATTGATGATAAATCATGCTATTTCGGCAAGTTTCGCAGATAAGGCGCACCCCGATTTTGAAAAGTCAAAAAGTGGTAAATAGGTGCGTCTAATACACGCGATAATACGGTACTTGATAAAGGTTATGTGTCGTTCAAACATCGCGATATTGTGGATTTGTCCTCATTTTTAATACACAAAATAGTATTTCTTCAGACTCAGCTCATCTTCTCATACTGAAAGTATTCAGTACAAAGCAGAAGTGCCTTACCTGCAACTTTACTTTATCTTGTCCGCTTTCTTTTCTAAAAATAAACTTCTTCTTTAAATTACTCTTTTAAATGATCATTTGCGCAAAGCGTAGAGCAGTTTCCACCGTCTTTTCTCTAATCTTGTAATAATAAATGGATAATTTTCTTTTCCCTCATAAAACTCTAAAAACACTAATTTCCACCATTAAATTATTAATTATTTGATATTTTTCCTTTTCAAACAAAACTCTAAAGAAACACATAACTTCCTTTTCTTTCTCCATTTAAACCTAAGTAATAAATCAAAATTTCAGTCTTTCTTTTCTAAAATTAATAAACTTCAATTCACTTCTTAAAAGTAAATCTTTCGCATTTAATAATTGTATTTTTTGGCTAAAACTCTCTTTTAATTTTTCATTGAATAAATATCATGTGTCTTTGTTTAATTCTATCTTTCTTTTCAGGGCGTGGATCATGCTCCACGAATGCCTTAAGTCCGAGCGCTTAGGACGATCATCTTTCAATTTAAACCGAAAGGTATTGATAATCGGATCAAACACTTTCGTAATCTTTGATTTGCATCCAATTTTTGATTCCTCCATTAACTTTTGCTCAAGAACCCAACAACAAAACCATAGTGACTTTCTTTTTAGAATGTTTTGATTTGAAAATTACTTTATATACAGATAAAGCTGCGAAGAAATCACTTCTTGCTTAAGCCTAGCCATTGATACGTAGAAGGATTGCCGTGCAGACCCATTCAAGGGCTGGAGAACAATCACTAGAAAATTAGAGATATGGAAGAACTGCTAAAAAAAATTAGGAATAAAAGGAGAGAGCGAAGAAAGGATCATTACCATTCCTTGTCGAGCACCTTCCTCACGAAGCGTTTTGGCAGAGCACCACTGCTGATGGGCGACTCTAGCTTCCTTGACAGCCTTGGCAAAAATGCTGCCAATCTTGCTGCTCTGATTATTAACTTTGCCACTAGAATCCTGGTGGGAGAAAAAAATCAGATGAATAGTACAAATTAAATAAATAGAAGGTATGTATTAATTAAATAGAAACTATACTGTCTCTTCAGAATAAACTTACATGCAGGGCGATTCTTGCCAGAGACAAAGTTGCTATCCTTTCCATATACAGTAAAAGCTCGCTGTGTCCGACGCTCAGTTACTCGGATTTTTCGCTGAGTCGGATTTTTTTCCCGGTCCCTTGAATTGCCCCATAAGACCAATGTAAAAAACGTCGGCATAAGTCGGATTTTTCAGAGTCGGAAAATCGCTTGTCTCGGATTTTTACCGGTCCCGAGATGACTTTTTTTTTTGAGTCGGACAAAATTGCAGATAAACGAATAAAAGAACCCAAGAACAGATTGCCGAGTTCAAATTTTTGTTTGCGTGTTCATGTCATATATCAAACCAGCCGACCCACCTTTCATCTCTACCACACGCCGACTTCGCGGCGGGGCAGTGAGTGTCGTGAGTGATGCGTCGCGCGTCGTCGTGATAACACTGCAAGGACCCCGAAGAGAGTTTCCAATACGATCGGCATTTAATTAAAAACGACACCATGCCACAGGGCCAAAAAAATGTTGAGTCCTCGCTAAGTCGCTAAGCAAGAGGTACGTGCTATGAAAAACGTACGGTCGGCAAACGTTCGCTCAACATTGAGGTTATGTAGCACCCTCGTACACCCTTCGCAAGTCTCGGACGTAAAAGACTTCGAGGATTAGAAGTTTTTTGGTCCCGGAAAGGACCGACTTTTTTGGCCCAGCAGTGTTGCCATGGTGGCATCATTATGCTAGCCGGAAAGGGAAAAACGAAATACGCAGGGTGACAAATGAAAACTGATCGGAAACAAAGGAAGAATGGCACGCAACACCAAAGTTTTGGCGCGACACGGCACACTTGGACACTTAGGAGAAAAAAAAGGGGGGGATCGTGAAAAGTAAAAAAAAACAAGCAGATAGTTCTGACACTCCAGTGTCAGAGAAGGCGCACCTTGAGCAAATTTGGTCCCTCATAAATCAAATTCCATTTCCATCATCTCAAAAAACTGTCCAGCAAAAACCCGGGTCCAAACCTGGGTGCGGCGAGTGGGTAGGAGTTAGGACCACTACGTACGATCTAAGGAAAAAACCCCTTTCGAATATTCCATCATCAAAAAAAAATTGTCCAGCAAAAGTTGGGGTCCGAACCGGGTTGGCGTTTGGGGGGGGGGGGGGTTAGGACCACTACGGACAATCATAAAACAACCCCTCAGTTTTTCCACCATCTCTAAAAAAATTTATCTAGCAAAAGTTCGGGTCTGAACCTGTGTGGTCGAGGGGGGGGGGGGGGGGCGGTAGGACCACTACGGACAATCATAGAAAAAATCCTTCGAATTTCCCACTGCACATCACTAAACGCACGTAATAAACAATCAAATACTCATAAAAAAATTTTGAACCCCCTTTAGTAAAAAGGTAGTCAACGATATAGTATGTCCCGCAAAATGGGGAAATAAAAAAGTGATCAGTAGTAAGAAGAAATCGGACCACCAAGAATCGTTATTTTTCATGTTTTAAAAGTAGAGAAAAACAATGTTGCCATATTCCATTAGCAGGCACCGTTCTTTGGTTGCCCGGTAAAAATTTGAACGTGAAGTGTGATGCCAAGTAAAACAAAGGACGCCATGGCAAAACGTAAAAAAAGATGAAGTTACAGTGAGTAAAAAGACATCTCTCCTAAATGTCCCCATGACGTCCCACGACTGGTGACAAAGCATTTGATCCGCGCACAATGGCCGAAATACATCAATCAAATCTCAAATTGAAAAAAGTAAACTGTAGGGAATACCCTACGAACACTTTCTCACACCTTTTTTATTGAGGGAGACCCCCAGACCCCCCCCCACTAAAGAATTCTGGAGGAGACCCCCTAACCCCCTAAGAATTCTGGGGAGACCCCAACCCCCCCTTTTAGAATGCTAGGAGAGCCCCCCAAACCCCCCCTTTTAAAATGCTGGGGGATCCCCCCAACCCCCTTTAAAATTTCTGGGGGAGCCCCCAAAAACCCCCCTCAAATTTCAAATATTTTCACCTCCGGACAAATTCTGCCTTCAATCCGAAAAATTTGCAATTTTGTAGAGAAGCTGTAGGAATAGTTGTCTATTTTGTTATTTGAAGGCTAATTGAGAGCCTTAATCTGATGTTGCTTATAACAGGGTTTAGAGTAATTCCAGATTCCAATAAGTTATTATCCTTTGAGCTGCATTCTTATTTTGCTTTTTGTTCTTTTTTTGAGAGTTTTTTTTTCCCCCTTAGTTTTTATAGGAGGTCAAAATGTACTGATTCTTGCTTTTCCTCCATTGAGTTTGGTTTCTTCTTTCAAACTGTGGATCTTCAAAATCATTTTTTTTTTTAATAGTAACCCCCTCCAAAGATGTACTTAATTCGTAATTGTGCAAAAAAATTTCAACAAAATTCATTCAGCCTTTTTTGATTGACTTTTCTTGATAAGATTAAATTTTTCCCTTTAATATTCTATTTTTTGGGGTAATGAAACCCTTTTTTGCTTTTAAACAGCTTTAGACTTAAAATTTTACATTGTAGTAATACATTGAAAAGAAAATTTTTGCCTAGGGTGGTTGCAAACGTTTTGATCATAAGCGGCGGTAGCCGCAAGGCCCCGTAAGAAAACACCGATGGAGCCTGGGAGGGTACACCTACCGCTTATTATACACGAAACAGCTCAAAACTGCGTTTTCGTGGATTTTCGAAAATGTCCACCGATTATGTGAACACACCGTAGAATAAAAACCCTAAGTGTGCTATATATTTGGGGTTTAGCGTTTCACAGAGCTGTGACTGACGAGAGCGATTTTATTTAATGTCAAACTGAGAGAGTAAAGGCCAAAAAACTGCTTCAGATTGACGAAATATCGCAAAAAACCGGGGTTCGTGCGTGCTCGATGATTCCTATTCATTTCCTCCGCAACGTGAGACGGATCGTTAAAAACTTGGTCTCATTAGAATCGTATTTTATTCACGTACGGTGCTTTTTCAAGAAAAAGTAAATCCATAAAGTGTGGGGGGAGATATTGAAGAAAGAGTGCCAAAAATGCCCTTTTTTGGACCATACTTTAGTCACGGCTGCAGCGGTAACCATAGCGCGTAATGGAAAAAACTTTGGGACGGTTGAAATTTCCCCATGCTCTAAGGAAAAACTTTGCCAAGTTGGCTAAATTCCATCGCTTATTAAGAAAGTTACAGCTTCAAATCAGATTTCAAGTGGAGATCCAGCCAAAACTTTCAGATCGATACAATCGATATAATCGCATCACGATTGTAGGTTAGGTTTACACTTTACTCGTGGATTCATCAACACGACTATTTACCCCCAAAAAAAATCATTTCAAATTTACTTTTTTAACGTGGTAATAAAGATTCAAAGTTCTTATTAGCTGTCAATTCTCGATCAACTTCTTCGCCGCTTCACTTTCGTCACTTAAATGTGTGAAAGCTAGGAAATGTAAGGTTTCGTTTATCAGTTTCCGAGAAGTCCCAAAGGTTCCTCACTGTTAAAAAGGGTTGATGATTAGCAAGAGCAGGTTATTTCATTTTTCTCTATGAAGTTTTCTCTAGAAACTCTGCAAAGTGCCTCACCGATCTCCCGATTACAGACGGTTTCATTCAGTCTTCTTTGAAAACTAAGCCTTTGTTGTCCAAGAAATGTTGGCTCCAAAGAGCTTTCCTTGGTAAGAACGTCATGATCATGATAAACTTATCCTTACCCGCTTGAATCATCTCTGTCGGTGAAGAACTGTAACCTATGATCGTGTTTTGGGTTGAACAAAGGGTTTTTTCGTCCTTGCCTGCAGAAAGTTTTTTCGTCGCTGGACTCCCCTACTTGTAAAATTTGTGTGTTATTAGTCGTGAGTGCACCAAAAATTTAAGACATGCAATGCAAGTAAGTTTCGGCTCTTTATTTTTCTTTTTAAGTTTACCTGTGCTCTCTGATGCGTAACTACTTCTCTCACCCCGCAAAACTACTCAATCCAACAAATGTTCGGTGTGGACGGACATTGTTTTTGACTCCAAGTTGCCAATTCTCACTTTTGATCATAAACTGCGGCAGATTGTTCCGTCACAACTATAGACGTTGTTCCTTACACTATAGAACAAGGACTGTGGTCCCCAAACCAAGGATATTGCTGTATCTTGCTCAGTGAGCAGCGGTCGCTGCCCAGGTCTATGCGGATTATAAGCGGTGACAGCCCGGGCAGCCATACAATTTTAAAACAGAGTTTTTCCGAGTAATTCCGAAAAGAAAAGTCAACTATTGGGCAATGGCTAGAGTATACTTAAGACCCGAGTATTCCCCATCAATGCTTCTGATGAGAGAGCTGAGGCTAACCAAAAATGGCGGCGATCAGCATATCAGGAATGTAAACATTTAGTGAGCAATCGCGTTTCTTCAGTCGTTTCTTATTTTTTGGTAATTTTTTTGGTGCAACATTAATCATGGTTGTGAATTTAAAAAAGCACAATGAGTTAATCAACATATTTTGATAGCAGGGGAAGGGTGCCTCGTCTTATTTGAATGACGCGCCAAAACTGTCCTCTAACCGCGCGATCAAATTTTGCTAACCGAACATGGCGTCGTTGAGAATATTTGGGTCTTATAGTATACTCTAGCCATGGCCATTGCAAAATCTTGCTTAGGGGGGTAATTGCATTGAACCACCCCTGTAAGTAGTATAAATTTTAAAAATGACGCAAGGCAGCGGTAAATGCCCCTACCCGGCTGATCGCAAGCCAGCGTCAACAGTTTTCCCAAGCCCATACAATTTAAGACAGAGTTTTTTGAGTGATTTCAAAAAAAAAATGTTACAAAATGTGGGCAAATTCTTCCCCTAAGCATGTAGCAATAGTACTCTGGAATCAGAAACTTGTTGAATGTTGACTTCGGTGCGGTCACATGATACCCCGTACCGCAGTGATTATCAACGGGATGTGTATTACTGTATTCATTTCTCAGATCTTTTCAAATTGCAAGTGGCAATATTTCATCTTGGTCTTGTCTCTATACAGCTGATGTGCGGTTGGGAGACAAGTTTAACTTGGCTGAGAACACTCAAATTACCTAAGGAGCACCACGGCCAGCTGGTAGTGAGAATGCCTATTTGCTGTTCTACCGCAAAGTTGATAGAGGAAATTATTAATATTTTTATTCATAGTAGGTACTCATAAAAATTTGATTTGCTCCAAATCCAATGGACACCAAAATACTTGGTGCAGTTCAAGTTCATGTTTGGATCGGAGAAAAAAAAGTAGGTGATAGTAAAAAAAGTAATAATTTATTTTGAAAGAAACCAAAGCAAAGTTGCCACAAAACCGGTTGTAGCTCTGCATCACATTTTCCCAAACACTTTCAAGGTTGATACGAGGCTCGACGAAAAAACACTGTGGTAGTGTTGAGAAATTTGAGAGAGTGAAGTATGAATGACTAAAATAATAATTAGAAGTTAATTAAGAACTATGTTTCATTGCAGTACGATTCCCCTCGCGTTTCGAGGCGTAAGTGTAACATTGTCATGTAAACATAGAGTTAATGTGACCAACAAAGATGACATTTTCTCCTTACAGTATCTAAATCTTTCTTGCAATGACCTACTGACCAATATACGAAAAGCAAAGTCAGCTGTGTTTTCCCTTTTTTTTATTATTATTAGCAGTGAAAGCAGTGTGCTGTGACGGAAAAAATTTCATATCCAGCTCCTTCCGATTTTACCCCACCCTCGCGTCCAAAGACTTGTCGCGTCGCGCTTTACGCGCACTCTACAGGTTTAAATTCGGAAGATTAAAGTGCCGCTAGTGCAAACTTCCACTAACAGATGAGTTAGTGAGTTGGTGGGTGGGTTGAGATCTTACGCAACCTGTTTGTTATGAAGTCCCGACACCATTGAGCTTCAATTAAGGTCCCTGTCATAGTATATACAACGGGACTCTAGGTCAGATAAATACACTCTAAAGACACAATACTGAACCGAATTTCCTTTCATTATTAAAAAATAGAAAGGGAGAAAATTACATGGTTTGTTGCGGTGGTCTCGTTCATATTACCCCTTATAAATGGAACTGCAACTGTCAGTCGATCAAGGCACTTTACTGCAGAAGGTGAGGATAGGAGCAACTATCAGGGGAATGGAGGAGGTTGCTCAAAATAAAATATAAAAAATTATTAACGTAAAAAAAAAAAAAAAGAAAAGAAAAAAAAAGAAAATGCATTTTCTTGAGCACTGGAAGAGAGATGTAAAAATAAATGTTTAAATTTTTCTTCTCAAAAATCCTGAAATTTTCACCAAAAAACTTTTTCACAAAAAAAATAGTCGAGCGGCCCCGTCAGAAAACGGCGTTCAATTTTGCTTCTTGGGAGGGTTTTTATTCTCTTTCGGCGTTCAAAGGTATGATATGTTTCATTGAACGCCCAGTCAAAATTCTTTCTCCCCTCCCCCCTCTCGCGTTCCTCCCCGCTCTTTCCCCCTAGAACTTGGTACAAGTAGTGCAGTTTCTTTGAAAGAAAATAATTCTCTTTCGGCGTACAAAGGTACTGATAATTTCATTGAACGCCCAGTCATGAATTTTTCCCCCCCCCTCTCTTTTTCTCTCTCGACCCTCCATCCCCTTTTTTTTTGGGGCTTCGTAAAAGATTCTACGCTGCATGTAAAGTTGCATTCGCTCTCCAAGTATAAAAGCGAAAGAAAAAAGTAAGTAAAAAACTAACTAAAATAAAATAAAAATTTCAAAATTACAGGAGGGGGAAAAAAAATGGGCCGGTTTTTTGTATTACCTGTCCTAAAAAGGGAACCCTCACCTCTCTCCTTTCCCCTTTCACTTCTTTTCTTTGAATCTTTCACTCCTCTCTCTCCCTCCCGCTTTCAGTCTCACACTGTTCTTTTATCCTGGGACCAAATCTTGTTAAATCCCAAGCGTTGCGACTTGCGTGCACTTGCGCGCGGTTTCGACCAATCAGAGAGCTCGGGACCTAACAAGATTTGAGATTTGAGAAAGTATGCAATCTTAGATGCAGCGTAGAAATTTCTGTAAAAAGCACCGCAGTTAAAAAAGGCAGGGAAAGAAGACTGGTTGTGGGGGGGGGGGGGGGGGAGAGAAGAACAACCGGCCCAGTTTTTTTCCCCTCCTGTAATTTTGAAATTTTTATTTTTATTTTAGTTAGTTTTTTACTTACGTTTTTTCTTTCGCTTTTATACTTGGAGAGCGAATGCAACTTTACATGCAGCGTAGAATCTTTTACGAAGCACCAAATAAAAAGGGGATGGAGGGGTCGAGAGAGAAAAAGAGAGGGAGGGGGAAAATTCATGACTGGGCGTTCAATGAAATATATCAGTACCTTTGTACGCCGAAAGAGAATTACTTTCTTTCAAAGAAACTGCACTACTTGTACCAAGTTCTAGAGGGAAGAGCGGGGAGGAACGCGAGAGGGGGGAGGGGAGAAAGAATTTTGACTGGGCGTTCAATGAAACATATCAGTACCTTTGAACGCCGAAAGAGAATAATAACCTGCCAAGAAGCAAAATTGAACGCCGTTTTCTGACTGGGCCGCTCGACTACTTTTTTTGTGAAAATGCAATTTTCATCGAACTTAATTGAGTCATACTTGAATTACTTATTCCAAATATTATGTTTGTCTTAATATTTGCCTACAATTAGTTTCAAAAGATTTTTGCTCGATCGTACCTATATTACTCCTCGAAACGGTCTTAAGGTTTTTATGCGGACTGTACCAGAAAAATATTTTAGTGCACACAGTGCAGTGTTTAGTGTAATTTTTTAACACATTATGTTTCTGAAAAGTTTTGTTAAAATCCATCCCATTAATGATTGAATTCAAGTTTAAAGTTAATTCCTCACTTTCATTCTTTTCTTTTTTGGTCAAACACCCTATTTTGATTTTTTAAACTCTCTTAAGGGTTGTATATTGTAACTGTAAGGGCTACTTTCTTTTGTAAACCAATTGTAGATTTTATTTGCCAGATTTAGCCAAAATTCATTGGACCAAACCTGAATTATCCGAAATAATAAGATTATGTTTTTATTTGCTTATATACCCATATTTTTTTCTCAATCGCACCTATATTGCCTCTTGAAACGGTCTAATCGGTTGTGTATGGTGATCAAGAGAGGAAAATATGTTAGTACTTAGATAGTAGATTGTGTGTAAAAAGTTTCATGAAAATTCATCCAGCCATTATTGATTGACTCCAAGTTTTAAGATTACTTAATTTCTCTCGATAATTCCATTTTTGGCTCGAGCGCACCTATTTTGATTTTTTAAACAATTTTGAGGGTTGAACATTGTAACTATAAGTGGTTTATTTTATAGTAGGCTGAATGTAGATTTTTTTTGCTAACTTTCATCAAAATTGATCGAACCAAACCTGAACTATCCCAAATAATAGGATTATATTTTTATTTGCTCATATTCCCAAAATGTTTGCTCAATCGCACCTATATTACATCTTGAAATGGTTTTATCGGTTGTTTTTGGAGATGCAGAGAGGAAAATATTTAAGTTTATTGATAGCAGATTGTGTGTACAAAGTTTTATCAAAATAGGGCTGTTGAGTCGAATTTTTTTAATTCAAATTATGAAAGAAGGCGAAAAATTAAGGACCCCATATTTTTTCTTTTTTTCATTTGGACGCGGGAACACCGAAAAAAATGGGTTCAAAGTGCCGAAAATTGATAAGATTTAAAACGGCCCGTGGCGGGAAACATCGGCTAGCGAGTCACAGCTACGTCATTTCTTCGGTTTGCTCAGCGGAGGTACCCATCCCTATTCTGTCGGCCGGACGGCAGCGTAGCAGGCCTATTGAATCCTACGGCAGCCGCCGGTGGCTCCGATCAAGCCGCCTTCTCACTTCATTTTCTCGAAAACCGTAAGTCTCAGAAACAAACCAATCTAATTAATCGAAAGAGCACAAAATTATCATTTGACATGAATTGGTGGTTTTTTTTCTCAAACTTACCTAGGAGACGGATGGACCGAAAATCAGATAACAATTTAAGGTTAGAGAACGAAACTTCCGACAGTCCTATCTGTAAATTACTGTCTATACCCAATTGACAAAGCAACGCTCAAAAAATCGAATGAAACATATCTATCTGAAATTTTACGCTCTTTAAGTTTGTTCTTTAGTGTTTTTCTCTCAAAATGGACGGTAAACAAGGGAAATTGAAAAGTTCTGTGAAAATTTCGGATTTTCAGCGATGTTACGGAAATCGAAATATTTGAGATCGGCTCGTTATCTGACTTATGGAAGAGCCAAAAATAATATAAGTGTAACCAATCGAATGGAAATTTTCTAATCTTTCTCTTTGGTTTCTATCATTTTTCATGTAAGACGCACCGAAACCATGGGAAATGCAAAAAACAGCAGCAACTTGGACGATCTTGATGGTGAGAGTGTCATTTCAACCCAGAACTCGACGCAGTTTTTCACCAATATTTTGGTACCGATGCGTCTTACACGAAAAATTCTGGTCATCAAAGAGGAAGATTAGAAAATTTCCATTCGATTGGTTACACTTATATTATTTTTTGTTCTTCCATGAGTCAGATGACGAGCCAATCTCAAAAATTTCGATTCCCGGAATATCGCTGAAAATCCGACATTTTCGCAGAATTTTTCAATTTTCCTTGTTTACCGTCCATTTTGAGAGAAAAACACAAAAGGACAAATTTAAAGAGCGTAAAATTTCCGATACTTATGTTTCATCCGATTTTTTGAACTTTGCTATGTCAACTGGGGGACAGAGATTTATAGAAGGGGATTATCGGAAGTTTCGTTCTATAATCTTAATTTTCATGTGATTTTCTCTTTACTCGTCTCGTAGGTAAGTCTGAAAAAAAAAAACAACCAAACCATCCCAATGGATAAATTCATGTTCTTTCGATCAAACAAGTCGGTTCTTTGCTGAGACTTACGGTTTTCGAGAAAATGGCGTGAGAAGACGGCTTGATCGGGGCCACTGGCGGCCTCCCCTCAACTGCCGCATGATCAATGGGTCGCATGCGGTCTCGCTGTGCTGAAAGCAAGACGCTTGAGCCCCTCAACTGAGAACCGGAGCATTGACGTCAAAAGGCACCCACAATGCACCGCGCAGCCAGTTTCCCGCCAAAAAGCCGTTTTTTGAGGATCCAATTTTCAACTTCAATTTTCTCAGGAACGGCGCAACGTAGAAAAAAACTGAAGCCATCTTCGTTCTTCCCGCGTTTAGGTCTATAAGATCACACAGAAAAATCACGAATCCCCGACTCACTCAACAGCCCTATTCATGGAGCCATTATTGATTGACAGCAAGTTTTAAGATTGATTTCTCACGATAATTCTATTTTTTGGCTTGTACCAGTTCCTGCCGCGATCCCCTCGCCACTCGCGAAACACCATTTTGATTCACGTAAAATACACAAATTACACTGGGGACTTGACTGATAAAAAAAAACCTGGGAGCACTTGAAACTGGGAAACTTTTTCACCGGATTCCGCCCTAGACCAATTCAATCCCATTGAATTGTCACCCGCGGAATCACAAAACTGGGAAACTGGGGAGCTTTAACCTGGGAGACTTCTAACTGGAGACTTTAAACTTTACACCGGATTTCGCCCTTGATCTTCAATCCCATTGAACGATCACTCGCGACAATCACGGAACTGGGAAACTGGGAAACTGGGGAAACTATAACTTTAAAACAATAACACGATTCAATTAACTAAACTTTCCATCTTTCCTCCGATCTCGACAAGTCGAAACCGGCCGAGCAACGAGGAATCCCGGGGCAATCGGCAATCTCAATCCCTGAACCCTATAGAACCACGCTACTCTGGTACCTTTTTTTGTTACACACTTCCAAACCCTTATCCACTTTCATCCTGGATCCCTTCGGAAGTGCGAACTCAACCTTGCCCGTGGATCTTTTGGTTCTATAAGAATTCAAGAATGAAACCACCAACCAACCCGGGACCCCCCATGGATCGGCCGGCCAACGACCGACCGAGATCAGAGAAAGAAAGACATTTTAAATAAAGAGAAAACGAATTATGGAAACATAAAACATAAAAAAGTACCTCGGGGGAATCTAAAAAGCAACAACTGTGCAAAATCTGGATGCATGAGGATCAATGGTTCAAAAGTTATGCCTAGGTACGGAGTGACGGACAGCCGGACAGACGCCCCATAATTTTTTTACCTAAATCTCTCTAAGTCAGAAAGGGTTAAGAAATATGAAAAATGATGGAAGGATGTTCTTATGGATGGTATTAGACATGATGAGAGGCCATTACTTTGACTAAGTCATGATTGACTTTGTCGTGAGAGGCCAACTATCGCAACAAAATACCTTGAAAATCTCTGCGCCATCGCAATACTTTCTCAATTTTTCTAATTTCATTAGAGTGAGAAAGTAAAAATACAATCACACGTCCGAGAACAGGTTAATGTCCTTCCTCCGGAGGGTAAAATGTCCTTGGACGTATTTTGGTCTTAATATTTTCATGAATTTTTTTAGATGCTCCATTCCACGTCCCATGACTTGTGTTAAAAGATTCGATCTGGGTATAGTGTCCGAAAGACGTCCCGCGGACCTCAAAATTATAATAGAAAAACAGATAGAAGCACATTATGTCCGTTGGACGTCCGAAAAAAGGTCGATTTCATTCCTCCGAAGGATAAAATGTCCTTGGACGTATTTTGGACATCGCATTTTGACTCTCTTTGTTGGATGTTCTATTGGACGTCCCACAACAATTTTCAACGCAATTTCAGAGAGAAATGGTGCGCTGACACATTATTCATTAAAAATAAACGCGCTAACTTATTTGTCATCAAATTGTGATGGGCGATCCCACTTTTCAGCAAAAGTGGAAGTGCTACCTCAATCTAATCTATTTTCTCAAATTCTGATTATTAGCGCTAAAAATATTTTTGGCTCAAATTAGTACGCTCACCTCAGAATCAGTAAAAACCGATGCGCTGCCATAATTTTTAGAAGAAATTGATGAGATCACACAATTTTCAGAAAGACATGGCGAGTTGATCCATTTTGCAGCAAAAATAAGCGCGCTAACTTAATTTTCACCAAATTGTGGTGCACAACTTCAATTTTCAGCAAAAGTATGAGCGCTGGCTCAATTTCCCCATTTTCTCCCATTCCGTCTTGTTTTCTTTTTTTTTATAATGCTTGAAAATATTTTTGCTCAAAACTGCGCGCTCACTCAAGTTTCAGTAAAAAACAGCACGTACGCTGACATAATTTTCAGGAGAAATTTACTCGCTAACATAATTTTCAGGAGAAATTGACTCGCTAACACAATTTTCAGAGAGAAATGGAGCGCTGGCTCACCTTAGCGCTAACTTAATTGTAACCAAATTGTGAGGCGTAAACTCAATTTTGTGCAAAAGTCTAAGCGCTAGACTTTTAGGCATGACTGATCAACCTCAAACACCTAATCAGTCTCTAATTATCTCTAACTAAGATACTGTGCAGATAGTCAGAAGATATTCAATCCTCAACTTGTAAGTCCAGATACTCTCCAGATATTCAGAAGATATACAATTCTGAGTTTGTAAGTCCAGATACTCTCCAGATATTCAGAAGATGTTTAGTCTCAGTAAAAAACAGCAAGTGCGCTGACATTATTTTCAGAAGAAATTGACTCGCTAACACAATTTTAGAAAGAAATGGATCTCTGACTCATGTTTCAGCATAAGACGCTAGGTAACTTAATTTTAACCAAATTGTGAGGCGTAAACTCAATTTACTGCAAAAGTCTAAGCGCTAAACTTTTAGGCATGACTGATCAACCTCAAAACACCTAATCAGTCTCTAATTCTGATCATTAGCGTTAAAAATATTAAAATATTAAAAAGTGAATACTGAACAGTCATCAGTTCAACCAAAGATAAATGAGAATTCTGAGCATTGAGATAGTGAAGGTTCAGAGTTCTTGCTGCTGGGACTCTCCGTTTTGCGTTTGACCAAACGCTATAATTAATTATAACAATTACATTTACATGCAAAAAAACAAACATTCAGAACGGCAAATGATTGGTTCACTGGATCACCTAGAATAAATACCGGGACAATTTGAAATAATCACTAATCAGAAAGTGAGGTTAGGAAAAATTTTTGAAGTAGAATAACTTTAAGAAAACGTGAATCAATGAACATCTAATTACTTCCAACACACTCGAAATTCAGTCGTGATTGGGAAAACAGTAACTTTTCAAATGAAATTGGCATACAAAAAAAAAAAACAGGAAACAACCTAAAAATCACGACATCAAAAAAGCTCATTTTGCCATTTGACCACAAGGGGGCGTAGTATACTCTATTGAGTAGCAGACCGATTTCAATAGGCGCACGTAGTACCTACGGTGCGCCTAAAAATGCAGAGTTCAGCTGACCAGATGATTCATCAACGACACGAGAAAATCTCTTGCGTCGGTGTGATATTGTGATACCTCCCCCTCTTCTTCATACTAGATGCTGCGTCCGAAAAGACCAATTCCTTCAGACACCTCCAGCGCGAGCGCCAACCAGACTCAGCCGCGAGCCGCTGTCGTGCTCGTGCTCGTGGCGCCGGTTCAGCGGCAGGCGGCCCGCGGCAGTCATCGTGTCGCAACGAAGAATCTCTATTGCTTCGCGGTAAAATTGATAAGACACCCCTCGGGAGTTTGTTTAGTTAAGCGGCAAAACCTCTTTTCCCACATCCGAGTTGCTGACACAAGTGTTGGGTACGAAATCGCCAAGAAAATACTGGTTTTTTCGGGAAACTTCGCACTGAGTCGGATTTTTTGGGGAAAAATCCGACTCAGACGTAATTTTCATGAGTCGGACTTTCGTTAAGTCGGATAAATGCCGTGGTCCGAAGACAATCCGACACATCTAGCTTTTACTGTAATAACTTTATTGGTTTGCCAATGCGCTGTTGTCTTCTCTTTTTACTTTCCTGTGTGAGGTTTCATTGTGTTCAAGTCAACACATCAAAATGATAGCGAGACTAAAAAAGAAGACTGCAACATAATTAAAGTTGAGTGTTGCATACCTCCAGTTTTTCCAAACGTTAACTACTGACTGCGCTCCGTCTGCGTTTCGTTGGTCTGTTTTGTTTATGTAACCTATGTTGCGGTATTTTGTGAATCAGTCCCTCTTCTATCTTTGTGGAGTGTGCTCCTTGTTCTGAGTATTTTGTTTTTATTTTATTTTTATTTTTCCGATTGATAATGGTGCTGTGAGTGCACCGAAAAGTCTCGGAAGGTTTTATTCATTGTTGGCCTAGTTCCCATTTTAATCTTTATTTTGTCTGTGATAATTACCAAACGATACTGACTTAATGACTAAAAAGAGTCACCCTACATGTTTGATAATGCTGTAAAAGAATAGATACTTGGATGGTGCTGTGTATTATCATTCTGAGTAGGCATGTCCATTAGGGTGGGTCGAAAAAGGGCTATTTTCGAAATCGGATGGGGGCTACCTTGGAAAATGATCTACCCCACGAGGGCAGACGGCACCAAAAATCCCAGCTCAAAATTTTGACTCCCTATGTCTCCGCACATTGGTTAAAAATCCGAATTTTTGGAAAAAATCGGGTTTTTTGACGATTTTCGGCATCTCAAACCTGCACAATGCCGTTTTTCTTCCAGGGCTAGTGATTTTATGTTACTAGAACGCACTAACTATGACTCATTTCAATTTTGACCCGATTGGTCGATGTTTTGAGTCTCCGCAACAATATTTTGTACAGCAACTCCCTGAACTTGCAAAATAACCCAATTTCTTGAAAATTGCAATTTATGAACCAAGAAACTAGCTGATTTTCGTGTCGGCTACTGCTCAATCGAATACAACAGGTGTAGTTTAAACACTGTTTCAATCCCTCCCCGGAATTTTGACATTTCAAGTCTCCGCAGTTGCTATGAAGCAGTTAAAACGCGCGAAAATTCAAAAAATTTCTGCGATTAATACACCAAAAGCTTAGGTTTCCGTAAAACGGCTGCTTTTTTTCCAATTTGTCATTTTTCTCATTACTCTGACTGACTCTATCCTTCTTTCTTTCTCCTCCCCCCCCCCCTCCAGCACCTTCACTCTCATCTCATCCGCGTCCCGTAGCTTTACTCTCATTTTCATAACTGGTGGCAGTGTTGGCACACTTTAAGGAACCCGATTATTTCAAGACATGTAGCAAACTTGCGACAAATTTGTAGAGCTGGTGGTTTCATAGCAGACAGATGCCACCGATGCAAGTCTGATCGACTTTGACTAATGTTAGAAGGAAATGGGGAGGGGGAGGCGTAAAACGCAAAATATATAAATGACCCAAAAAATTCAAATTGTTGTTTCGCAACAAAACATTCAAACATGTTGTTGCATCGTAGTAAGCAGCATTTCCATTTCGATGAGAAGAAATGAAATAAAGTTGGGGCCAATATGCTGATCATTTGGAGAAATGTGTTCTACTTATTCAAATAATGAAACTATAGACCTAAGGCCTTTCGGCTATTGGTGTCATCGTCAGAGGTAAATAAATAGATCATGATCTATTAATGGTGTGGACACTTTCTCGAGGCTCGGACCTGGTAACTTTGCCTTGAAAGCAAAATATCGTATCATAGAGCTTAAAGTATTCAGACACTGCAGTCAAAATAATAATTACTTCGCTTTTTGGAGATAGTGATTTTTAAGGAACATTGAAAGAAGACCAACAATGTTAAGCGATGAATAATGAAAATCAGAAAGGAAAATAAAGACTCGTGTTCAACTCAATTTTTTTAAATTAGCCAGTGAATTTGTGGTAGGGGCTTCCGGAAATTATGGAAAAATTGGGAAAGTAAATCAAAATAAAATCAAGATATGACCATTAAGAATAATTTTTAATTGTAAGTATCCGTCATTGATAAGTATGTAAAAAGACGGGAACAATTATACTTTAATTGTAACTTATAGCAGATTTTTAACATTCCGTGATCCGCATTTTCAATTTTAGTCCAGATGTTAATTATTACTGATTTCTCATAGATTGCTGTTAGAATTTCAAAATCATCAATTGATCTCAAAGCTATGTTGCTGTTCAAATATTCACATACTGTCAGATTTTCTTTGCGATTTTCGCGAGAAACATTCATGCCTTAATTGAAGTTGTTCACGTTAGAAGTTTCGCTTTTTATGTGTTCTTCGACGCGTGCATCTATGATTGTTTCAGTTTTCCCAACATATTTGACGGGGCATACATTACAACTAATTTCATAGACTCCAGCTTTTATTGTTAGGTTGCATTATCTTTGATTTCTAGAGTTAATTCGTTGTAAAAAATGTTAAAGGTGCTAAGGTAACCTGATTGGTAATCATATTTTCCGGAAGCCCCTACCACAAATTCACTGGCTAATTTAAAATAATTGAGTTGAACACGAGTCTTTATTTTCCTTTCTGATTTTCATTATTCATTGCTTAACATTGTTGGTCTTCTTCCAAAGTTCCTTAAAAATCACTATCTCCAAAAAACGGAGTAATTATTATTTTGACTGCAGCGTCTGAATACTTTAAGCTCTATGATACGATATTTTGCTTTCAAGGCAAAGTTACCAGGTCCGAGCCTCGAGAAAATGTCCACACCATTAATAGATCATGATCTATTTATTTACCTCTGACGATGACACCAATAGCCGAAAGGCCTTAGGTCTATAGTTTCATTATTTGAGTAAATAGAACACATTTCTCCAAATGATCAGCATATTGGCCCCAACTTTATTTCATTTCTTCTCATCGAAATGGAAATGCTGCTTACTACGATGCAACAACATGTTTGAATGTTTTGTAGCGAAACAACAATTTGAATTTTTTGGGTCATTTATATATTTTGCGTTTTACGCCTCCCCCTCCCCATTTCCTTCTAACATTAGTCAAAGTCGATCAGACTTGCATCGGTGGCATCTGTCTGCTATGAAACCACCAGCTCTACAAATTTGTCGCAAGTTTGCTACATGTCTTGAAATAATCGGGTTCCTTACAGTGTGCCAACACTGCCACCAGTTATGAAAATGAGAGTAAAGCTACAGGACGCGGATGAGATGAGAGTGAAGGTGCTGGAGGGGGGGGGAGGAGAAAGAAAGAAGGATAGAGTCAGTCAGAGTAATGAGAAAAATGACAAATTGGAAAAAGAGCAGCCGTTTTACGGAAACCTAAGCTTTTGGTGTATTAATCGCAGAAATTTTTTGAATTTTCGCGCGTTTTAACTGCTTCATAGCAACTGCGGAGACTTGAAATGTCAAAATTCCGGGGAGGGATTGAAACAGTGTTTAAACTACACCTGTTGTATTCGATTGAGCAGTAGCCGACACGAAAATCAGCTAGTTTCTTGGTTCATAAATTGCAATTTTCAAGAAATTGGGTTATTTTGCAAGTTCAGGGAGTTGCTGTACAAAATATTGTTGCGGAGACTCAAAACATCGACCAATCGGGTCAAAATTGAAATGAGTCATAGTTAGTGCGTTCTAGTAACATAAAATCACTAACCCTGGAAGAAAAAACGGCATTGTGCAGGTTTGAGAAGCCGAAAATCGTCAAAAAACCCGATTTTTTCCAAAAATTCGGATTTTTAACCAATGTGCGGAGACATAGGGAGTCAAAATTTTGAGCTGGGATTTTTGGTGCCGTCTTCCCTTGTGGGGTAGATCATTTTCCAAGGTAGCCCCCATCCGATTTCGAAAATAGCCCTTTTTCGACCCACCCTAATGTCCATATCTTCACTTTCTAGTGGGGCAGTAAACCCAATTTGCAGGTCTGTCCATAGTTTTTGTAAAAAAAGAGAAGTTTTTTTATTTTTCAAGTAACATATTGGCACGCGTACAAGCCGCACTTATTAGGCGGATTTCGTCCCTCAAAAATTGGATTGTGGCTTATCTGAGAGATTCAAAACAACCTCAGGCAGTAGATAATTGGTAGATTTGAAGATGGACGAGCCATTTATCTTATCTACGTACGAGATTTCGCTGATCTGCATCTGTCTGAGAGTTATCGCCCATGTATGCAGAAGCTGCGGGAGTAGGCACACTAATTTGCTTACATTAGCGAGAAAACATCCCCTCTTTCATGGACACTAGCCTTCCTTGCAGGAAGTAGGTTTGGGTAGGGAAAGATCTGCGGATGATTGATTTGATGCAACTGTGGCATAACGGTGCAACAACCGTGCATCATCTCTGCTCAAAGACTTGATTGTCTCTGCCGCCTAGAGTTGCAGTGGTGGGGGTGGGTAATCCAGCGACTTCCAGAAGGTGTGTGAACTGATAAGATTCCTACAGTTCTGAGTAATTTGAAACGGACTCCGACAGCAAGTCACCCGTGTAAACAAACAGCCCCTCACAATCAGTTGTGCATTCCCGTGTGCAGCGTGAGCTCATTATTTACTGCATAACACATTTTATTGAACAATAAAACCTTCTCTTTCTTACTGTCATGCATCCATATTTATTTTGTATCCTTCTGTTGATTTTTTTACCTCAAACAGGTGCAGCTTAAAAGCAAGTAATTATTTTCTTTTTTTGCCTGCCTCACTGCCTGCCTGAAATATAAGGTGCGGCTTGTATATAGGTGCCACTTGTACACGCATAAATGAGGTAAACACCATCTGGGCTTGGAACAAATGTGGACCAAAAATAAACTTATAAAAAGACGTGACACAAACCGAAGTGTTCTAGATCATCGCACAGTAGTCATTATCGTTAAAAAGACCGATTGGATAGTGCATACTAAAATCAGATTAAAATGAGCACTAAGATAATACTTACGCCTTCTTGATACAAGAACGTTCTCCCTCTGTTAACCCAATAATAATCATTGGATCCAAAAAATTGTACAGCAAATTCTCCCTGAGTATGAGAAATATTCATTATTTTGTCAGGAATTTCATGAGGAAATAGAATTTGTGCAGGCCACCACCTTCAAACAGAAAAAAGTCACGTTTGTAAAGAATTAATAGTTATGGTTAAGAAATTCTCTATTTAGGGGTAATGTTACCAAGTTCTCAAATACAAGTACACTTACTCCATTTAAAATTTCTATTGCTGATACAGTTGAAAGTCCTATTTCATTGAACTTTTTGTTTACAAGAAGTCAAGGACCATCTTTTTTTGACTAAAAACTGTGCACACTGCCTTTTTCTACACCCTGAAAGTTTTATCAAATACATGTGAGCTTTGAAACTCTTCAACAAAACTTAAGTTTCGCAATTTGAACTTTTCTTCCTCCTTAGCGATAAAAATAATCTAGAAAAATTGCTAACTTGAGATATTTTGGACTTTCAACAAGACAAATTTTGAGACTTTTCGACAGAACTCAAGCTTCATGACTTGAAGTTTTCTTCTTTTCAGATGAAAAAATTATTTCTGAAAAGTTGCAGACTACAGATGTTTTTGAAAAGAAGTTGATGGGTCCCTCGCAAACATCTGTTGCAGCAATATTGATCATTGATTTCAATTAGCGAAACAAAATACTTTGGCTACATGGTATAAACAAATGCTTTAGAGTTGGGCAAACTCATCAGCTGAGGTAAAAAAGCCAATTAAAAAAGAAAATAAAAAATCATATTAAAAATATGAAAGTAATAGTAAAACACTAAAGGGGAGAGAGTTCAACTCAGGCAGTGCAACAGAAAGCATGAGCAAAGACAGCAATTCGAGAGCATCACGACCGGTTTCGTCCTTGTTAGGACTCATCAGGTGAGCTTACTCGAAGCTGCCTCTAACTCAAAGCATACAGCACTCCAGCAAGTCGTCTAAACGACATCGCTGACATGACGCGAGAGTGCAAAAAAAATGCGCACGCGCCATCTACCATAAATGTTGAACAACTCTCAGATGAAAATAAAATCCAAAAGAAAAAAGATTACCGAAACGGCTGGGGATGCGAACGCAATCCAAACACAGCCACCGGCTCCCGAACGGGAAAAAAAAGAAAGAGCACGAGAACCTCATAAGCGTGCAAATAATTGGCTTCAGCTTATAATTAAAATGCTTTAGAGTTGGGCAAACTTTTCAGACTAGCAGTTTTTTATTTGCTTTTTTAATTGGCTTTTTTACCTCAGCTTATGAGTTTGCCCAATTCTAAACCATTTGTTTATTGATTCCAATGTAGAATGATGCAAACATGCACTCTTTAAATCACTACAATTGAGGAGGTAGCTGGAAAAACGGCCTAAGTAGCAAAATCGCGTTCTGAGAAAACGGCTGTTAAAGTTTTTATTTTAGTGCCAATCTAACATAGATGAAGAATCAGGCTTGGGTTGGATCAAAAAAGTTGATCCATACCCTCAGGTTGAAGTTGGTACAACTGAAATATGCTTTGGCTGTATAGGAAAGAAGAAATTGGATAAATACGAAAGGTCTACTAAGGTCGTTTTTCCATAGAACGACCTGTTGCACAGAGACAAGTCCTCACTAAACGCTGAGTATTAACTCCGTTTTTCCATCAGAGAACGACTTTCTGTATGGAACATATGTACTACATGATAGATGTAAAAAAAAAAACCAAAAATCTGCAAAAAAAGAGGCGAATTTATTAGAAAATAAAGAATATAAAATTATTCGTCCTCGTATTCACTCTCGCTTTCACTGTTGCCCGAGTCCTCTTCACCATCTTCAATTTTCCCCATTATGGTCATTACAGTCGCCAGCAGAAGTGGCAACCTCTTCTCATATAAACTCCCATATCTCACTCAATTTTTGACGTACGGTCATGAAATTTTGTGGAGATATTATTGAGCCTATGTTCTCTCAGAAAAGTTGTTCTCCGGAAAAACGGCCTTAGCCGGCTAAGGCCGTTTTTCCAACTAGCTCCTCAATTTGCACCTAAACTCAAGAAGAGCGACACTTTCAGATATCAGCTCTGTATCTTTTTTTGCTTTGCGTTTCAAAGTCAAGATGATTGTTTTGGCCGATCACATGCATACATAAAATACCACAAAAACTATTGATATCTATGGAAATTGAACATAATTTCGCAAGATAAGGCATGAAAAGAGAAATGGGTGTTGATAAACCAAAAAACCAGTCAAACTACAAGGCACCTTGCGATCTCGACGAAATATCATGCATTAGTTTTTGTGACTTGCTATGAGAGTTATGGAGGGTTTTAGTAATGGCGACTGCCGGTGATGAGTGTTCCATACGAAGCTGGTTTGTCTCTCTCCCTCTCACGTGACCCCCATGTACTGCTATCTCACTCCAATTTCAAAATTGTATATAAAGACTTATTTTGTGAAATTTTATGGCAGAAATGAATTCCTTGAGGCATTTTAATGCGATTTAGATAATAATATGTCGTAAACAAGGCCCTGTATACGAATTTCGGAACTAGAAAGTGATGGATTTACATGGGGGTCACGGGAGAGTGAGTGAGATAGTTTGGAACGCTACGCGGGTTTTATCCCAACCGATTGCAACCGATGAGCGCATTGTTGTGGTTGTTGGCTGACCGTTACTTTGCACTAAAACCGTCTATTTGCATTTGATATGCAAAAAGCATCCATAGTAAAAAGGTAAAGAGCTGAGTAGTATTCAGCGGTGGCATCCGGAGGCGACTGTTCATTTCATTTCAAGAGTGAATTACCTATAGTGATTTCTAGCATTGTTTTTTTTTTTAGTTGTTTTACATTAGTCTCAATATTAAAACAATTACAAACTAAATGGCCAAAAACATCACTGTACGAATAAAATATTAAAATGGAAACTAGGCCAACGACGAATTAAAACTTCCGAGACGTTTTGGTGTGATTACATGGTGCTGTAAGTGCACAGAAATGTCTCGGAGGTTTGTTCTCAAGTTTATGCTCAATGCTCAACATTGATAAATCCAACTGCCCGGGGGATAAAAAATCACCACAGACCCAATAGCTACAAGATAAAAGAAGTTTCAAAGGCGAATTTTAGCGATCGAATATCATTCACCGTCGTATGATATTCGATGGATTTGCATTTTATTTTGATGATATTCGATTGTTTCGTTGGTCTCACAGGAGACCGTTGAATTCCAACAATTGGAAATTTCTAATTCACCTCCGGAGGTACATTCGATTATGAATTGTTGCTACCAGTGTCGGAAATCTCATCTTCTATCCTTCTTAACTCCTTTCGCCACAATAATTTCGGAAACAACGAACTTTTCGAAAAAAGTTTTTTGTACAGACCATGCGTAGAAGTCATTTTCCTAGGAGACAAACATAATTTTAGCTTCAAAAACGCTAGTTTTATTGTTAAAAATGGCCGTGTTATTCTGAGCTGATTTAGAGGTTACGTTACAGAATATTATTATCGAATTTTTCATTTTCACGAGAATATCATTCAGAAGTTCATTCTTGACTCTCATTGGCTAGATTTTTCACCGATCAGCGGCAACAGTTAGCAATCATCAATTCTTCAAGTGAATGATATTCGATCACTAAAATTTGCTTCAAGTCATAATTTACCTGTAATTTCCTAGCTTCACCCAGACTATTTCTCCAAATAAAGGGAATCTACCAGTTCGACAATCATCACAGGTATAACCAGCTTCATATTCATCCGGTGTCATGTCAACACACTGTGCATGGAAAGAAGTCGGACACAGATCGCAACAAATGAGATCTCCACCTAAGAAGGAAAAAAAAACGTTGAATAAATGGGGACGGTAGAATCATGATAGGTTTTGCTTGGGGGGGGGGGGGGGAGGAGGAGGCTGGGCTGATAATTTTTATGGTGAGTAGTTTCAGTGCAAGTTACTCTACAGGTGAGTAAGCAGAGCTTTCAGCACACATAAGCCATCTTGTAAAACGCTCATCACTTTTGTGATTGGTACTTCCAGAATTGAATATTTACCAAAATGCATACAATGGTATCCTAACCGTATCTTTTTGATTTGAAAAAGAGTATCTTTTGGCGAATCTTTTTTGCCTCCCTGAGTTAAAATATAGGGAATGGCATACCTCTATTGATGCAGAGGGTCATTCTAACATAACGGTTCAGCTCACAACCTTTTTAAAGTACAAATTTCATACTACACTTTGAAATTTTAAGCTTTTTCGGGATGAGGTAGTTCAGGGATGTAAGCCATTGTGCCCTTTCCATCCCTGACATGTAAAACAGATAAAATGTTAGTGTGAAAAATGGAGTTTTAAAACGTTTTACGTGGAACGATTACAACGGAATAATCCAGGATACGATACGGGAGAAACTTTGATGAATTTAAGGAATAAACAGGAGCCTACAGTGACAACAGCCAACGGTTATCCTTAATTCAAGATTGGCACCCATAAAATCAGAAGACTGAGAGAAATAAATCTTACCTATGGCACAGATAAAACACCAGTTTGCATTGATGTGAGCAGTTTTCGAATTTTTGGGAGGGTTGTAGTGACGTGGGCAAATAATCTGACTGCTTGTTAAGATTTCTGAGCCAGCAGGAACACAGTAGTTTCCTAGTTAATAAAAACAAAAGAAAATTGGTAAATTTTGGTTGCTTTAAATATTTTAAATGACTTAATATAAAGTAAAAAGCTATCTACACTTAAAAAGTCAAATAAAATTCAAGGAAACCAGGAAACAATCATGTGAAAGCAACTTTAATGGCTCTGTATTTTTGATCTACAGCATTTTCCTTATGGAGTGCACCATGATCGAGACATTTATTACTGATTTTAAGAGCTTCAGTTCTTTCGACTAAAAAAGCTATCAACAACTCAGAAGTTTTACCACTCATTTTCAATTGTCTAGCGATCAAGGTGCATCAAACGAAAATAGTAGGAAATTGGAAAACTTTGCTTAAAAGATTCTTTAAGATTTGATGACACAAAAAGTACAAACCGGAATGATACGCAGTTGGGCACTTGATACATTTTACTATTTGCTTTTCAAACATTGATCTTTCTTTGACCACGCCAGGATTGTCGGATACACATGTGTGACAAACATGTTGAGGACAGGTCAAAACTTTGCTAACAATTTGACCTGTAATTAAGTCTTTCCGTTTAGATCCATTGGTTATGATTGCTTGAGGCCACTTCAATGCACAACTAGGATGATAATAGCGGCCACAGCAAGCTGCAAAAAGAAGATGGGTGATACAAGTCGATATTTTGAGGCATGATGAAATAAACAAAACTAAGCGTCAAGTCCTTACTTCATCTAGAGATAAATTATTTAATATTTTTACTATAGAGTTGGGCCAGATTGACTTTCGAGCATTCGGTCGTACCAAATCAGAGTACGGCAATTTCTTTTCCTGCAGCCGGACCGGATCTCCGGTCGGTTAAAATATTTTCCAGATCAAATAATTGCTAATTTCTTAGTAAAACGTGGGGTTTTTTCCCCCTTCCATTCTTTCTTCCTAGTTTCGCTCCGAGTGCTAATCTCCACAAGGTGTGAGCGGGGTATTTCAAATTTTCTTTATAGAGAGAGCTTGTAATGATGTAAGAGATTAGGCACTTTCTGCAGACTCTAAAATTTTGGAGCAACTTCTGACCCCTCTGAATTAAACATGGGACACAACTTACGCGTTTGACACCTCACTCTTCCATGCTCATTGGTTTTTGGTTGCACATCCTCTCCACACTCGAAGCATAATGGAATTTTTTTCGATTCACAATTTTGACACAAAATTTCACTTCTGTTTCCTTCTTTTCCACAGTCATTACTTTTACTCTTCGTCGATTTTCCACCAACTTTAGACTCTTTCGTGTTAACTGCATTGCTTTCTTCTGCCAATTCCTCATTACTTCCCTCTTTCTTTTCTACGCTTTCTTCTGCCAATTCCTCATTACTTTCCTCTTTCTTTTCCAACTCCTCATCTTTGACGGATGACTCATTTTGTTTGACTAAAGAATTTGAGTCATTGCTTGATATCGACCTTGAGACGCAATCTTTGTGGTAATGGCCCTGACACGTTCCTTGGCATTTGAAAGTTTGGCCACCTTTTTCACAGATCATGCAGATTTTCTCGTTTTTGAAACCTCTGGAAAAAAAAAAAAAAATCACACTGCATTAAAAACCATGTTATTGCTAAACAACTGCTCACAGTGCTCACCAATGTGCTTTGATACATGTCGGAAGCAGGCACCGCTATTAGTCAGAATCTGATACTCAAAGTATGTGAGCTCTGTACAAAGAAACTAGTCGAGTCAAGTTCCAATAATTGAATGTTATTTATAGAGCTACCTCTGCTGCATCTCCTCTTGTCTTAACTTTTCAAATTTCATTCAGAAAAGATAAATCTGAAAATGCCCTATTTTCAATAATTGATTCGAGCCCCTTTTTCTATAAGAAACATGCAGGGTCTTTTATCAGGAACACTTTTTTTTAGTATAGGGCAAACGGCACAGCACAAATCCTGTTTTTTTCGAAAGAAACAGCCAACATCAGAAAAATGTTGTAAAATGAGCTGAAACCGATGCAAAAGAAACTTGAGGTCGTACAGCAATACTCAACACTTTCTTAAGTTCCGTTTGTTTCCAGGCCAAGACCTATTTCTTTTTTTCTTATGACTTAGTAAATGGAAGAAAGTCGACAGGGGCCTATGCAAGATGCTTTTAGGACCAGGATGCCTTGAAAAATGAGATTTTGACAAGACTTGCAGTCGGTTTTTTAGACATACACAGAATCACTTCACTTCACATTGAAAGCAAATGACAGAAAATTCAATTTTCTATCAGATAGTGTGCTTTAATAACTTTTAATTGCCTACAGAGGCATTAAAATATTTATTGCAATAAATAAGCGAGCAAGAAGTGTTGTGTGAGCAGAAACTTCTGACGTTCCAACCTAATTAAAGCTTTCCTGTCTAAGAAACTTCAAGTTTTCAATTTTTTGAAATCTAATGCTTGTGCCTTAAATTAGAAATTAGTCTAACCATTAAAAAAAAGTTAATAATTTTGATGGGACAAAATGCCATTTTTCTCAGTAACTAGAGAACTTAATTTTTATTCTTAGGGATAAGCAAATACATTAATTTTGAATCTGGATCCATTTAGACTTCATATTTTAGCTTAAGATTTTAGATTTTTTAGAATTAGAATTAGAATTAGAAAGACCTGCAGCCCCAGCTATCGGAAAACTCTTGTGCTCATTTTTCAGAGCGAACTGCAGGCCTGAACATGTAAGAAGGTATGGGGATGAGGAACACACACCGGGATACCGCTTCAAGCGAGACACCCTGAATAGGAAGGACTTCCTACTGCAAGTTAGGATTGGGAACTTACGGTAGTGTTATTTTGTAGCTCACTGCTGTTTCAAACGCCGCACTGTAAATTACAGTTGATTATTTTTTTACTGAAGTCAACATTCAACATCTCTTAAGTCACTGGTTGATCTACTGAGATCTTTTCCATTGACTTCTTCATTTGTGAAGAAGTCTAGAAGATATTAGCTGTAAATCTTATAACTAACACTACTTAAAGTAATAAGTCTATGATCTCAAGGCTCGTTCGTTTTCATCTTTTCCTGAATGGACTCTGACCATTTCAGCCATTCTTCATATGTTAAGTCTTCTTTCCAAACTATCTTGATGCAAAATTCTATCATTGAACAGTTTCCATGAATAAGTAATTTGAGATTTATTTCCAAAACGTTGTAAAAGCAAATGTTCTGGATAGTACATTTAACTATCATGAGAGATGAGAGTGCTGCTCCATATTTGTCTTTGGTTGATCCAGATTAATTAGGGACTACTGATGAGAAAAACTCCAATAGAACTAACAACACTAGATATTAGCTACTTCCACAGCAACATAGCTCTTGATACCACCATCAATTCTTTGGTCGTCTTGAATAATTCTCATTAATTCTTAACATAATATCCACAAACTACACAATCTACAAACATTTATCCTACAACAAGAAACAAACATTAGTGAAGCACAAAATAAAGACAATTTGTAACCGCGATCTATAGGCTCCTGCTACCTGTAGTAGTGGTAGCCTTCTTGAAACCTAAATAGAGACTCGCAGGAAGCCCTAGGGCCAATTAGAGCAGCATGCGTTTAGTCATGGATCAACATACAAATGGAATATAGAAACGGCATAGATGAGATATGAGATAGATGATAGACATCAATTTCTACACAGTCGCTTTTATAGATTCTATCACTGAGTAAAACATCCATAAAACCACTTCTGCTAGCACCATCTTCTAAGGGACCTTCAGTCTCTCTTCTGCACCACCATACTCTATCTTACAGTCCTTCATCGGATGAAAATAGCAGTTCTCACAAACTAACCGAACTAATATTCATCGCTGTAAGTGCATAGCACTCTTCATTGTTGTTGGTGAATTTTACTCCGACCGTATTGATACTCCAACATCCGTTCTTGACCTCTGTTGAAGTGTGACTCGTCTGTTTTCTATCTCACGTGGACAGTGCCACATCCATGTCCTTTGCTGTTCACCTTGATATAATTTGCGTTTAGCTGGAGAGATGTCCAAGAGGTGGGTCGCCTCTGTTTGATGTGGACTGATATGTTGGCACTGGTTGTTGCTGATTCTGGTGCTTCCTCATCTCAATGGGAATGGCCCTTGAGGCAATCGGATGCACATATTGTTGGTGTAGTCTCTTCAAGAGAACAATTAGGAATCTTCAGATTCTGAAGCACTGTAGGAGGCTAAATACATTTCATTACACAATTGGTGGGGTAGCACTACACTACTTACATTACACTTTGCTGCATTTAACTTTGCTACACTTTACTGCACTATACTGCGTTAAGCTACTAAACACTAATCACTCCTGTTTAATACATCCACACTCTATATCTGTAGTAACTCTGCAAGACAGGGTTACTATGTGAGGGTCTCTTCTTCCTATGGGACAGTCTTAGGATGGTAGGTTAGGGATAGGGGTAGGGGATGCTAAACATTACATATAAACAAGCAAGGGGTAGAGCAAAAAAGACTTATCTTTGGAATTGATTCTTGGTGTCTTAATTTTTTTAAAAATCTCCTTGCATTCAATTTTTGAGTTTTATTTAATTACACTGTTTATTTAACGTCCAATTGGTTGCTTTATTATTATTATTTATTTTTTTTTTTTACGTTCTTTTGTAATTATTGCATTTCTTATCTCTTCTTTAATTATTCCTGTTACTCTGCTCTGTTGTATTGGGTACTTCAATCATTACTTCGTGTTCAGGTATTAAGTAATTTTGTAAATTAGTATATAAAGTGTTATAATAATGAATGACTGTGTGAGTACCTTATATCATCAGTAGCTATAGACTGCTGGTACCAAGTAGAATACTCGTTTCTGAATCACTGCTTATGATGACTGTTATTTGAGTTTAATTTGGTTTGTCCTGCCCAATTGGTTGCTTTATTCCTTTTCACACGTTCCTTTGTACTTACTGTATTTATTTCTCATATACCTTGACTCGTGTCTCTTGGCACGATCTTATGTTTAAACAGAAGTTTGTTTACTTGAATTAGTATTTAATATTTGTGCTAATCATTTGCACATTCCTGCATTAACGACCTGACGCAGCCGGCACGGCACAAAACTGTGAATTCCTCACTTCTTCTTATATTCCTCATTTTCTCTTACCTCTCTTGATTTCTTGAATCAAGAAGGGTTACTTGCTCTGCTGACCAAGCCAAATCGCCAAGGCAAGGTCTGCGCAACCGTCTGCAACCCCACCATATTATCCTGTCATAAAATCCTGTCATTAGGCGATATATTGTTTCCAATTTGATGTGGAGTGATCTTTGAACTGGTACTGGTTAATACAGACGTTGAGGTTGATGGTCACTATCCTTCTTCTTTAGGTGCTATGTTTGTTTCTGATCATTGCTTTTGATCACTGTTAATTTATTTAATTGATTTATCTATTCACTATATTTGTCCTGCTTGTATATCTCATTCTTTTATTGCATACTTTTCTCGGTTTAATTTTGAGGGTTTTTGTTGTCTACTTTCTTGATTGTTTAGTTTCTTTCCTTGTCCTTGGAATTGATTCTTTAAATTGTTTACACTTGAGAATCCCTTGCAAATCTGGTTTTTATTGGGTTTCAAACCTGTATCGTATTGATTCATTTGTTCTAGCGATGGAGCCGGGATTCGACCGAATCCTCATGAAGATTCGGATTCGGTCCGCTGAAATCACGACTTCGAATCCGAATCCCGAATCCGATCGAGATTTCAAAAATTTGCGTAATTACGAACGCGCGCGAATCCTCCGCGTAAGGCGAGATTACCCGCGCGCGTACCCTCCGCGTATGGCAATATGACGCGCGGGTGTATTCCGCCAGTGCATCCAACCGAAAAACGGACAATCGAAATCCCAATGCTCTAAGATTACTTACTGCCGAGACCCGCGACCGAAATATCCATCCCTCGGAACCCTCCAAGAAAATGGCTTCGTTCAACGGTTTATCAATTTCTGTCCATTCTGCTTGGAACTTGCAAATTACTGCTCCCTAGAAATGGTTCTCTCCTCTAGATGACACCTACTGTCCTACTCCTCCCAAAAATGTTGACTCAAATGAACCGACTACACATGAGATATGATGGTAAATGAATGACTCAATGAGTTACCAGATCAAAACTGTCTTTACAATCACGTTTAGGTGATATATTTAACACAGAACCTGAGTCCAAACCTAAAAAAAAAATGTATGCTGTTAGATGATTTTACATAGATAGAAAAGTAAACAAGTTGGAACTTGCAACACTGGAACAGTGTTAGCAAAGAGAGCATGAGTGTCGGCCGTAAATCATTGTAAGTGTGGAGTTCCATATTGATAGTACAAAACTGCGACAAAGTCAATCGCAACGCTGCATTTGTGTTTGTATAACAGTGATCGCTGTAAAAGTAACTTGATAGGTCAAAATGGGAATGAAAATTTACTTATAGCGTGTTGAAACAGTTGTTCACGAGGCGAGGTGAATGCTGTGGTTTTGAAAATCGATTTCGATAGTGATAGTTCCTTTAAAATCGGATGACGCAATACCAATCCTAGCAAGCCGCAAAGTCTAGTTTAGTTATTTGGGACTTTTTTAGATTTCTCTCGCCTGAACCAAAGTCATCAGGAAGGAAATTCTTAATACCAATCCTAGCAAGCCGGAAAGTCCAGTCTAGTTATTTGGGACTTCTATAGAATTTTCCTCGCTTGAACCAAAGTCATCACGATGGAAATTCTTCGTCTTTATGGTTTCAGCTCTTTTTGTCTCAGTTTAAAAAAATGAATGTTAATATTGATCAAATGTCATCCGACACTCATCAAGGCCCTTAAGGAACGTAATATGAACTTAAAAAAAGCTCATTCGATTTTTAAGGGAGCTTAAACGGTCCATGAGAGACGAAATTCGCGGATACAGAGTATCCACAGCTTATTTCAATGTTCGATCTGACAAGACCGCGCGCCTTTGAAAAATCGATATCTCGATAGTGAATCGATGTATTGCAATTTGGTTTGCACCAGTCGAAAGCGCTTGCTTGTGACTGACAACCTCGAAAATTTCAGATCCATCCGAGTTTATTTAATGACCTTACAGGACCTCTCGCGGCCGCAGTTAGACATTTCTTGTCAGAGTTACGCTGAAACGGGGAGTATTTCCCCCCCCTAAGATGATATTTTTTGGCTCGAAACTGCATTGGGCCCTCTCGGGACATCTTTGGCCCAAAAAAGCGGAACCGATATAATACGGCACACGACTGGTTCGTGAGAGACGAAATTCGCCTTTTTCCAGCCTCCAGTGCCCCTCTAAGGTAGATCTGACAAGACCGCGCGCCTTTGAAAAATCGATATCTCGAGAACGAATCGATGGATTGCGCACTGCGGTTTGGATTGGGCGGTAGCTCCAGATTTTAGATAATTCTTAAAAAAAATTTAGATCCATCCAAGTTTTTAAACTGATCTTATGGGACCTCCCGCGGCCGCAGTTAGACATTGTACGTGAGACTTACGCTGGAGTTGGGGCCACGCCCCCCCCCCCCCCGATATAGACTTTATCGGTCCGACATTTGTCAGGGCCCTTAATGAACTTCATGTGAACTCAAAAAACTCACATATGACTTCTCACGGCGCATGCTAGGTCCACGAGAGACGAAATTCGCGGATTTTAGAGAATCTTAGATTTCTGACCCTATACCGCGCGCCTTTGAAAAATCGATATCTCGAGAGTAAATCGATGTATCGCAATCCGGTTTGGACCGATCAAAAGAGTAAGCTTACCAGTACTCGCCGTTAAAATTTTGGATCCATCTGATTTCATTTTGAGACCTTACTTGAGTTACTTGGACCCCAGTTGGAATTATTTTTTCGGAGTTACGCTGGCAAGGGGGTCGCTCCCTCTCTTGGAAAACTGTGGAGGGGGCCCTTTGCTGGGGCATACATTCTATTTTTCACTTTTTTTTTTTTTTTTTTTTTTTAAGTTTATATTTGTGTCTAATCTAAGTTGGAGGAGGAGGAGGAGAGTACCTGCAAGTCAACCGGCAATTTACTTTTGACAGTGGCTGCGGGTCGAGGGTGCGGATTGCGGACTTTTAACTTGTTGTGGGGTTTACAGGGTGGCCGTGTCTAAACTTATGAGAAAAGAAGGCAACCACAGACCGGAAGAACGTTCAATTTCTGGTTCAGAGACCATGGACAAAGACATGGGCACCCGCAAAACAATTGCCCGGAGGGGCAACTTTTTGAATGTCAATGGAAGGTCTAGGGGACACCACCTAGAGATGGGCAAGTCTAGAGAACCCCCCCCCCACTTCCGCCCAAAATAGAAAATAAATCAATTATCCTTCCAAATGGTAGAAATTGTAAGTGATTGTAGCATGTAGTTGTATCAAAAGTAATTCTATTTTTGACGTGTTTGATATTATGAATAAAGTGACAGCATCAGAAGATAGAAATAGTAAAAAGCTAAGTACAACTATTTCTTCTTTATTTTCATTGTCCTGATGAATCCTAAGAGTTAACCTATTTAAATTAACAAAACCAAAACTCTTGCCTATACATTCTCTAATCATGTAATTATCGACCAGAGGATTCTGAATTTTCAAGGAAGTTCGCAAAATTCTCGTTGCCAACGGTAGTTGCCAATGTAGACACGTTCATACTAGTAGATTTTAAAAATTCTTTCAGCGAGGGAGATGACGGGTGGGAAGGATGATGTCGTCTGAATCAGGAGGGGGTGGGGTAAAAATCAGGGGGGCGTCTAGATCTGGGGGGGGAGAGGAATCCTGAAACTGGGGGGCGAGCTGTATAGTGGCAAGGGGTGGTTGGGCACCACTGCTTAGGGGGGGGGGGGGGGGGGGGGGTTACTTCCTGCCCTGCCCCCTAAATTACGCCCCTAATTAAAATTGTAAAGTAAACTAAGAATAAAGTTTGTTAACTCTTACTCCTTTCGTTATTATTTGATCTTCGAATGTTCCGATTCTTTTTTATTGTAAAGTTTTGATTTTTCTGAATTAGGGGGGGGGGGCACCGCGCCGCCCCTCGGGGAGCGCCCATTGACAGATAAGGGAGAAAGGTAAGTGTGGGAAAGCGCACGGGAATCCGGCGTAGTGTGCCGCAAAAATTACTACCAATGGCGGATCCAGAAAATTCTTTTAGGGGGGGGGGGGCTTCACGCCTATGAATTTTCAAATTTGCAGGGAGGAATTTATGGGATTTTTCTGTTGAAAAAAGGCAAAGGCTACCGTGAGTTGGGGGGGGGGGGGGGGCGTGCCCGTGGCATCCGTGATGGCTGTGAAATTGGGATGAAGTAGATGGACACACATCATTCATGCAATCTGCACAACGCGGCAAGCAACCGTTGTAGGCGTAGGTGCAGTAGTTCGCGGGGAGGGCAAAGGGGACGGGAGGTCGTCGCAAAACTGTAAGTTGAGAGAGGGGCATATGAGACAAAACGAAAATACGAGGCTGGAGAGAGAGGACAGAGGCGAATGCGAAAGGAAACGAGACGGAGCGAGTCTCTGCTACGTCAGCTGGTTCGCGACTCCCTCCCCTCCGCCTAGTGTTCTTCGTTCGTCCTCTTTCAACTTCGTTCGTGCGATCCGCGCGGCACGGCGACATGGCAGTTTCGTACGAATTTGAACAAAACCTTCAAACTTACAATTCGCTGCCAATATTATCTACCCGAAAAATTGATCGTAGAAAGCTCGGAATGGTCTTAAAATTTTCCTTAGGATTTGATCTAGAACGCAACGGTCTTACATTTTCGAAAAGTTAACTCTAGCTCTCGCAATTAACGATTAAAGGCGGAAAAAAGCATGGTTTCTGGACCGCGGAACAGTGGCGTTATCTAGCGGATGAGAATCTTACTACAGGTCGCTGAGGATTCACCTTAAAACGCAACGCCGATCGCGTTCCCCAAACGAACTCTTTTAGCGGACCGAAACATCAACAATAACAAGATTGGAAATTTGAAATCATCTAAATGCATTTTAAATCGCAGAATACACGAAACATGGACACAATCCTCTGATATGAAACCCCAATATCTCATACAGAAAATTTCGTTGAAGTCTGATCCAAATTAGTAACGTAATTACATTCCCAAAAATGCTTAACCTCAATCTTGGCCAAAAACTCCCGCCACAAAGAAAAAGCGACAAATTGGGAGGACACCGGATTGGCGGAATCACATGGGTCAATCGGTCCTCGAGGACCCATTCTCGATACTGAAACCAAGCGATAGAATCGTGGACCCCCGAACCATGCCGTTCCTATAAGAAAAGCATTATTGACCTTGTAGAAACGATTTCAATAGAGCATGACACTCATGCTCTAATAGTAGGGGTTCTAAAGAAAATTATTTGAAAACACTGCAAATGAAGAAGATTCGCGATGGTTCAGGATTCAGATTCGGATTTGAAGATTCGGGTGTTATAATCTAGGATTCGGATTCGGTAAAATTTTGAATTCGACCCATCACTAATTTGTTCTGTACTGCATTTCTATTCCTTTTTGTAATCAATGTATCTATTTCTACACAATGGGTGTTTTTTTTTGTTTTTTTTCTTCACTTTTATGCTTCCTATCCTGTACATAAGGTTATGCTTCTTCTGTTTGGGTCCTTTAAACAGTTCCTGATGTGTATTCCTCTTCAGACTTCCCAGTCCTCTTCAACTGGTTTTGTGCCCCCTCTTGGCCGCTTTGGTGAGGACCTTCACCAAAACGTTGCCCGACTCTCGGCACTAGGAGCCGAAGGGCACTGGACCAGCCAGCCAGACGGGAGTCTAGCTTAAGATTTTAGATTTTTTATCATAAAATCACAAAATACTACAATCGGAGTGGAGACTTCAGTTCATTTTGAAGCATTATTTGCTAGCCCATCATCTTGAAAAGTTCTAAACTATCTCCGATCAAAGTAGTACAAAAGACAGAGACAGAGATGTGTCCACTATCTTGAAAAGTCACCTAAACAGACTGAAAAAATGTGTCCATTGGTCCATTGTATGGGAGTTTTCAATTTGATCAAATTGTTTTATGATAAAATTTAGTATTAAATTCAATTACAAACTAAACAGCCAAAAACTCAGTACAAGTAAAAGATTAAATTGGGAACACAGCCGACACGAATAGAAACCTTCGAGACGTTTCGGTGCTCTCACAACACCATTTTCAAACGGAAAGGTATTTATTTGTGTTGGCCTAGTTCACAATTTATTATTTTGCTTATAAAATTTAGTCTAATCAGCGTTAAAGCCTCCAGCAGATTAGACACTGTAGAAAAACATTCTTCACTCCAGAATTCAAGTAAATAATCTGGAAATCAGATTTGGAACCAGAACACATCATAATTTGAAAATCCTACCTAAATAAATTATTCATTTTTCTCGTTTTAGAGACAGATTCGACAATAGGCAGAGGAGATGATTTGCCACTTGTACTTCCAGCTGAATCAGGATCTGAGGCAGGGGTTTCATTTTCTGCCTCACTTTCTTCAGATTCAGCTCATCTTCTTCTTCACTGGCAGATGAATAGGTTTTCACTAGCCTTGATTTGTACCTGAAAGAGAGGGTTCAGATACAATGGTGAGAGGATATGAAATACAAAAAGTCAAAGGTGCAGCTTGGCTTCAAATGGTAGATTCCGGGATCAAGTCTACAAAACAAACAGTATTTATACAGTAATTTAAAGTCTATTTAATTTAATCAGGCCGGTTTCTAAATTGACTAAAACCGCTAAAAGGTAGAGACGTTCGAGTATTGAAATTTTGAGTCAAGTCGAGTCTTGCCGATTTATTAGAGTTTAGAGTTCAAGTAGTTGTAATATTGCAAAAGCCTGTCTTTAGCGAAGACTATAACAAGAACACAGTATACCTTCAGAGGTGATCCATCCACTTCACTTTGCAAATTTGAATAAATGATTTCAAAACAGTGAGAGTAATTTGTAATAGACAGTACTTGATGGAGTTTATTTACATCTTTGAAGTGACAACTTATGTTTTCTCAGTATGGAAAAAAGGGGCTGTTCAAAGCAGCACCTAATTAAAAGGAACTAATTTGGATACTTATACCAAGGTATCAAGCAGAGCTGCCGTTTTGCGTATAATAAATGGCATTTTTCAATTCACCGATGATTCCACCGGTTGAGAAAAGATTACATACACATTTCAGTTCAGTGTATGACTGTAATTCACGAAAAAGCTCGCATCTGTAATCTTTTTTCAACTGGTGGAATCTTCGATGACTTTAAAAAACTTGTGGATATTTTAATCAATTAATGGAATTTCCATCGGTTGAGAAAAAATTATAGACCAAAGTATTTTCGTAAAGTACAGTCATACACTGAACTGAACTCTGTAATATTTTCTCAACCGATGGAATCATCGGTGAATTGAAAAATGTCATTAATTATACGCAACACGGCACCCCAGGTATCAAGGTTATTGATCAAATTGATCCTAGTAAAAGCAACTTGACGCAATGAAACTTACTTCAATTTTTGCATTTCATCTAACTCAAGCCACATTTTCTGCAAATACTTTTCGATTTCTTCATCTTTCAGGTTGGGATGGTCGTCAGCAATTCTGTCAAAGTTTTTCGAGCAGTACATATCAAAATCAGGCCCAAATTCTTCTTTCCGCTTCTTCCTCTTCTTCTTCTTTGGTAATTTCGTTTTTGTTTTGGAATCTTTAGATGAAACCGAAAATCCATTAATGCCCACCTTTTTGACCTTGTTTTCTTCAATCGGATCAATCTCATTTTCATCTCTTGCTATTGATGCACTTTCTGCAGTGATGGCTTTACTCTTTTTCCTGTACGCTCGTTTCATTTTATCTTTTTTCCCTTTTTGCTGAAGCTGGAATTTTTTGAGCTTCTTTTTTTTTAACAAAGCCAACTTCTTCTTGGGCAAGATTTTTTTTTTAAGAGTGAGTTTCAAAGGATTTTTACTTTTGTTTGTTTTCAATTTATACAGGCCACGACTTTTGACTATTTTTATTTTCTGAAGACTCGGCTTTTCATCTTTGATTTCCATACATTCCTTTGATTGTGAATCCTGAAAAATTAATTAATTAATTAATTAATTTCAAGAATAAGAATAAGAGCTCGTTCAGAGACAACAGAGACCTTGTACTACCCATCTCGCCCTTGCACTCCTTGCAATAGCTTGTTACGCTCATGTTCATAGCGAACGGCTGGGCTGTAAGGGAAGACAAGGGATAAGACACAGGGACACCACATTCGCAAGAAATCCCTGCTACAGGAAGGGAGAGAGAAAAGAGAACACTAGGATGTCACAAAAAAATAAATCTTACTATAGTATAAAAATCTAATGAATAGCTTGCCCAAATCTCGATTTTTTTCCCATTTCTCTCAAAACCTTAGATTTTTTTCATTTTCTGGCATATCTGTGTGTGCGTTCGGAAGTGCCGTGACGAATTGCCGACGTGGGGTAATTGAGCCGAGATGTAAGGGAGAGCCAGAGCCTCCTCACTCCTCTGCTCCGCCCAATAGGCAGGGTGAACCCTTGAATCTACCCCCCATCCCGCAGTCTTTGAATTGGTCACTTCTCTTTTGTCTTGCGTAACTGACCTATTTCCCCTAATCTTTTCGCAATTTTATATGGTGGCAAAAGACGGCGCACAGCGCCACATTGAAGGCGCGAAGCGCCTCCGGGGTATAGGCCGCGGAGCGGCAAGGGGGCGAAGAAATAAATAAATAGGTCGGGGGGGGGGGGGGGAGAATCTTGATTATCATGCGTACATAGGGACAAGGATTAATAAACCAAGAATGACCCCCCCCCCCCCCCCCCACCTGGTGGATTAATCCTTACCAAGCCATTTTTTTGTTCACTCACTTACATCAGCTCATTAATATTTAGAGAAAATTAAGCAGTGGCAGCTCATGCAATTTTGCAACCTTGCTTATTTAACATTTAAACCTATGCAAAAGTATTAATATTGTAGTACCTAGTGTATTAATTTAAGTATTAATATCTTGGGGGAAATTGCACCTCTTGAAGATCGATTGTTTTTCATAGGTTTAAATGGAAAGAATACAATGTTGTCACATTGCATGAGCCGCCACAGGTACTTATTCGTTCAAGAGTGAGCTATTGATAAAAAAAAAAAAAGGGGGAGGGGAAAAGGGGCTTCAAGTTTGGGGTACTCAGAGGAAATGTCTTATTTTTAAAGTCCAGTGTAAAATATATCCAACAAGAAATGTCCATTTGAATAATGTCCACTCTAAAAAGTTCAACGCACAATTGGTCCAGTATAAGAACGGACCATAAAGAAGAAAGTCCAATAACAGGTTTTTCCATGAATCTGAAAACCTCAGGGTGTATTATGTCCCGAAGGTGGCTAAAATTAGAAATGACCGTATCCTTGACAGAGCAATGATTTCGAATATTTTCAAATTTCTATAGTTTGAGAAAATTGTCTGTGTTTCTTTTATTTATTTCATTTCATAATTCGAATATTCTTATTAAGTTGAAGCAGCTTAAACCGAGAGACTTCAAACTGATTCGTCGTTGAAGAATTTTTGGTTGTTTATAACTTGTGGACTTTTTTTTGCGTATCTAAGTCTACAGTTGGGCATTATTTCAAGGGGCATTTATGTAAGATGGACAGATTGTACATTGGACATTCTATAGAGGACATTTTAAACAGAACAATTCCACCTGTCACCAAGTTTGGATCACCCTGTAAAAATAAAATGAGAAAATGATTGGGATAGCAATTCTTGAGGAACAATGCAAAAAATTGTCCTGAGAAATGGTCTTGCAAGAGCCTTCGTGAGGTCTTACATAAAAAAGCTGTGCAGGTACTATCACTTACATAAAAAAGCTGTGCAGGTACTATCAGTCAATTAAAGATTGGGACTAAACTATTTGTGCTCAGACACTCGGCGCTTGAGGAATTAGCGATAAGGGGAGAAACTCTCGGAAATTCACAGCAGTGTTGCCAGCTTGTGCTAACAGTGAGCGATGGGGGCGGGGTAGCGAGGGGAGATGAAGATAAACCGCAGGGCCTTCACCGTGCCTTCACTCACAACGAATATGAGCAAGCAGATAAGTGTGCCTGCGTGCCTCATCGAGAGCGGCTATACCGATCTGCATCTCTTTCCCGACCACTGCAGTTTCGCCTAAAAGTTGGCCATCGTGTCCGAACGACGCACACTGCACTGTCCCACTGTCGTCAACCCCTCCTCCCCCTCCCCACTCCTTCCACACTGCTTCATCTCTCATTGTCAGTTCAACTCATTATTTCTTCTTTTCATCCAATAGACTTTCAGTGACTCGTTAGTAGTAAAAATTGGTTTTCAGCGATGATGGCCCGCCCGGGCCCCCCTCTTCCACAACACAATATCATTGAGTCAGTGCCGACAATTTTTGGGACAAATCCTCCCGAAAGACTAGAAAGACTTTCTTGGGTTGCGTTTCCGTCGATGATGGTATTGGGTGGAGGCATAAGGGCATGTGCTTCCTCCCTTCCCCATTCTCAAAAAGCTTTGGGAAAATTGCCATTTTTCATCGTATAATGATCTTGAAATGCTTTTTGGGACGCTAAAATTTCAATCTCTAAAACGTGCCCCCTTCAGAAAAATTATGTGGATCTTCCATTAGGTTGGTGACTGTTGACACACTATGATCTGTTGCCCGGGAAACTTTTTTAATTATCAGAGACGTTCAAAGTATCATTCAGAATTTAATTTGGAGCAGCAATTGTGGTGGATCCAGAAGATTTCCTGGGGGAGGGGGGAGAGCACCCCTCTAGATTTTAAAATTTTGTAGAGTCTTTGAAAGAATATTTTGGCAATTTTCTATCAAGTAAGGGAGACTTTTAAGGGTTTTTGGGGGAGACACGCTCGCCGCCACCCCTCTCCCCTTTCGTTGGTTCCCTATTCAGTACCCCCGACATCACACGGAAAAAAATACTATCTTAGCGACAAAATACTGGCTTTGATCATCGTTTTGGGACTCGTTAAAAAACACCAGGTCAAGATACCCAGGATTACAGCGAAATTTACGGGTTTAAAGTTATATCTAGGTAAACAAACGCAAATAACTGCGCTTGATCGGTGGATCGACTCGTTGACGTGGTTAGTGTTTCCGTTCCGTTTTGATGGAACACTCGAACCGCACTAAAAAGACGGGAGTGTTCCATTGTCCCGATTAAACACTTCCAGTATGTTCCGATTAAAAAATTAGCCTCATCAGTACTACCAAATATAACTTTTTACCCAAGGCTTTAGCTTTTGATATTTTCTGATCATACTTCAATCTTAGTGTGTTGATCATCAGTGTTGATCATCAGGACCGAAGGCAAATTAACAATGAGATAGAATTTCTGCAAAGGGACAGCAATAAGTTGTCACGTTTTGAAGCATGGAAGGGAAGTGATTTCAGCGGAAAAGAAAGTTTATCCATTTTTTTTCTTTTGCTCTGATCCATGGGTTTCAAAGTTCATTTGAGTTTTTAAGTAAGTCAAGAGCTTACATTCAAAATCAAAAACTTCTCCAAGACATGTCACCGAAGGACATTTTGGGTCATAAATGATTAAAACAAACGTAATTAACAGGCTGAGGTGGACTATAGAATAAAAATTAGCATTGCCTTTCTTAAAACTTTGACTGACATTTTTCATGGAGAATTTTTTTTAAATTTTTTAAGGTTGCAGTTTTATCAGGACATAATTGTTTCCTGTCTCAAACTCAAGACCCAGTTTATTTTTCTCCTTTGATTTTAACCAAATGCTTTAGAGTTAGGCAAACTCATCAGCTGAGGTAAAAAGCCGAATAAAAAAGAAATTAAAATATCTTATTAAAAAATATGAAAGTAATAGTAAAACAGCACCTAAAAACTAAAGGGGAGAGACTGGCTTTTTTACATCAGCTGATGAGTTTGCCCAATTCTAAAGCATTTGTTTATACCATGTAGCCAATGTATTTGTTCTGTTGATTTTAACTGTCAATTGTGGACAGGGCGAGGTCTCGTATTCTACCTTACTAAATCGTATTTGCCCCTCTAACAAAGCATTTCTTTCTCCAACTTGCAGAAATATTCACCAGAACCCATTAATTAACTTTAGAAAGGGGGGGGGGGGTTAAAGCAGAGGTGGGCAAGGTAAATGGTAATCGCTTCCTCACTTCTGGGTTGATTTTCAAACCTCTTAGATATGAGTTGGGGGGGGGGGGGGGGGGGGTTAGGGGTGCCGAATTCAATGGAACTAATCGTGTTTTAATGAATTAGATTGATTGTATATTGAGTTACATCATAAGTTCAATGAAATCGGAACACCTGATTAAGGCTGAAATCCACCTCGATTACTTTTGAAAAGTGATCGATGGAGAAATCGAGAAACCCGGTTTGTCAAAGATTATAGATCATACCATAATGCCGCCCAAGGTAAGACTCCCACCTCACAACCTGCCTCTGAAAGTATAAGCCTAATTATTAGTCTCAAATAAGTTAAATCATTTAAAAGAGGAAAGGTTTCCGCGTTTACGACGACAATCATTGGCGAATACCGGGGGAAAGGGGGGCGACCCCCCTCCGTTAAACCAAAAAAAGGGGGAAAAGAGGGAGAAGGAAGGGGAAAGGGGAAAAGAGAGAGAAAGGAAAAGGGGATCACTGGGGGCGAAATTCCCCAGATCGCCCCCCCCCCCCGTTCGCTGGGCTGGATCCGCCAATGACGAAAACTGTTACTTTACAATAATTAATTGCAATCTATATACCCCCCCTCTTTCATTACCTTCTGAAGAAATGAGAATCTGCATTATTCAAGATCATGGAAGTCTACAGAGAGCCCGTGAAACACACACCCCCCACCCCTCCTTTGCATAGAAAAAATTGAGAGTAAATCGAACTAATTGTAAGAGAAAATTAGAGTCCCTGTATATGAGGCAGAGCTTCCGTTTCGCGTATAATCAGTGGCGTAATCTTGGGGGGGGGGGGGGGGGGGGCATGGCCTTTTTGCCCCTCCAATATTTGAGGAGGGGGGCAAAATATCATTTTGCCCCCCCCCAATAATTTGATGAAAAAGAAAAGGGAAAAAAAGAGGAGGGAAAAAGAAGGAGGGAGAAAAGAAAAGACAGAAAAATACAACAAAATCAAGAAAGAAAGGAATAATTACAGGAACCGAGAAGCAAAAAATGGCGAGAATAAGTGGCTCTATATTTTGCCCTGAAACTGCGCCTAAAGTAAATCTAAAGTGAAGAATTCCTATTTGTTGTCAATGAAATAAAGAAAATAAACATTGAGTCTACTAACTTCTGTTCTGTTGGTTGGTTATTTTTGAAAGATTCAATTGCTTAAAATATAGTCTGAGAGAACTCAAATGTTCAAATTTTCCGGGAGAATCCCCCCAGACCCCCTATTACTGGATGATCTCTCCCCTCCCTCAGATTCTCCGAAGTATCGGACTATTTGCTACCCCTTCCCTTCAAAAAGAATCTCAAATTTTTCGCCACTGAGCGGAACATTACATTTACTGCAGTTTTAATTTTCCAGAAGACTTCTAACCGCGAGGAACAGTTTTTCAAAGCCTAGACATATCAGCTTCATCAATGAGCTGAAAGTCTAAACTGAAAAATTCCCCTTTTCCCTGAGAAATGAAGAAAATAACGTAAAATCTATTTTTAATTTATTTATATTTGGTGGCATTTTTTATGCGATAACATTGCTTAAAATAAAGTCTAAGAGAGCCTAAATGTTTAAATTGTTTTCGGGGGAGGTCCCCCGGGCCCTCCTCTCAATGGGGGTGTCCCCCCAGACCCCCATAGTGTATTTCTCAAAAGTTGGTTCCCCCCCCCCCCCAATAATTATCCCAAGTTTACGCCACTGCGTATAATTACTGGTATTTTTCAATTCACCGATGATTCTACCGGTTAAGCAAAGTTTACACAGTTCAATTCAGTGTATGACTGCACTGCACAAAAATGTTTGGATCTGATGTAATGTTTTTTCAATCGGTGGAAACACCGTAAATTAATTAAAATATCCGCATGTTTTTTAAAGTCATGGACGACCCCACCGGTCGAGGAAAGGTTACAGATATGAGTATATTCGTGCATTACCGTCTCATTCACTAAACTGAACTGTGTAATCTTTTTTCAACCCGGGGGAATCATAGGTGAATTCAAAAATACAATTAATTATACGCAAAACGAAAGCTCTGATGTGAGGGACTCTATAGAGAAAATCAGCTGGAAAGTGCATTTAAATTCTCCCCTTCCGCCAGAGGGAAATTTCCTCTGCAGACGGCCAGACGCCTAATTCCAAGATTTTTACAATACGCTCCCGAAACATGGTCCGGAGGAAAAAGTTTAAAATGTCGAGTGTCGAACGAAGAGAGTGGCATGAGTGATCGAGTGTGATAGGGCCGATAGGGAGGGGGAAGAAGGTAGCGGAGAGCGACCACCGAATCTCGATGAACTGATTGTGAGAGTAAGATTTTAGTGAACTGACGCGGCTGCGGGCGGCGCGGCGGCGGAGAATTGGCTCCTCATGCGAGAAGGTTTGCGGTGTGTTGTTATCTCTCCCTCTAACTGTTCAGTTATTGCCCACCTCAATTGATTCAGCTTTTTCGCACATTTATTTGGGAATGGCAACACCGCTCTTGATTCTGAGAAAATCTAGTCAGATAAGCGGGCGCGCTCATTTCGAGCCGCATATTTTAGTCCCAATCTTTAATTGACTGATAGTACACCTTCATAAATGAACAAAAAAGAGGTGAGCATAGATTTGCCAAGCAACAACTTCAACATCCTCAATGAAACAAAAAAGTAAAGAATGACGGAAGAATATAAAGAATAAGAAAGGCGTTTGCTCTTTATAATGGTGAAATAGACAAAAAGGCATTGAACAAACCAATGAGAGTTTTGAACCAGTACTAGTTGACTTAGTTGACTCTTTATGGTTGGAAGCTTTTGAGGATTCATCATCAGGTTTTCTTATCTTCTTCAGCAAAGAGAAGTTCTAGAATGTCTTTTTTTTTTCTTTTCAATTCTGGCATTGGATAAAGTCTCTGGAAATGTTTGATTCTTTCATCTCTGAAATTGCAAGAAAGTCCAAGAGTTTTCATTACAACAATTGTACAAAAATCTCATCAGTGTGGTTGAGCAGTAAACTTTGCATTAATACCACATTCCAAAGCAGTTCGTCAAATATTAATCAAGATACATGCATTTGAAAAACTTTGGGATATAGTCTTTTACCTTAGCGGCACATATTGTTTCTCTGCATTATGTGCCCACTGAATGCACTATGCACATTGCACAAGCAAAGATTTAGAGGAAACTCGGACAAGTAAACAAAACTACAGAGCTGAGGGGTGATTAGGAAGGATTGGATCGTAATCAGATTGAATGCGTCCAATCAAAAGGGCTTGCTACTGCGCAACTCGATTGCACAGGTGAACCCCTCCTCACCTTTTCTTACTTCAGACGACTGAGATTACAACAGCCTCCAACTCATCGGCTCTTATCGTCCATTTCGATCATAATTAAGGGCTCAAAACGAGTCTATCAGTGAAGCCACCCATATAAGGTTATAATGTGCTTGATCCGATTACGATAAAAATCCGAACCTCCGTAATCACCCTTTTGGGGACACGATCAAATTCTGAACAAAGCTGCTCTCTAAGGGGGATCGCAGTGCACAGCCGAACTAAGTCTCTAGGGATACATTTTTTTCTTACAAGGGGACCGTACGACACAGTCTGTTTTTTCGAATGGGCTTTTTTGAAAGTCCAATATTTGCGCACGCATATATACTTATAATTTCGGCCTGCAGAACATGTGACTTTGGTGGCTCTGGCGTCTGCAGTGCCTAGTCGGTGAACTACAGGTACCGGCTTTGAACTCTGCATGCGGCAACAACTTTTTGCACTTGAATATTTCACAGTTTCTGTGTCTGCATTCTTCGCAGTTCGCCCCGTAATATTCTGTTAGAATCACCATAAATGACATGCTTTTACCTGTAAACTTTTACGAAATGCATGCCAATGTGAAAAAATGCATAGATAGGTGGACGACGCACGTTAAGAGAAATAACGAAAAGATAAAGAGATGATTAAAAAAAAAATGATACCTATATTATTTGTGAAGAGATGAATGAATAAAGCGCGAATAGGTGAGCTGATGAAGAGGAAAGGAAATTATAAGATATTAGGTGAAATAAAATGGATAAAACTTTAAAAAAAAAATTAGATTGCAAAAAAAAAAAAATGAACACTTGAATCCCAAAATCGAAGTGTACGATTTGACAGCATGTAAAACAATCGATTCAAATGGGGACCAATTAATAATTTTTTTAGTTAATAATTAATAATCTTTCCCTTATTCCTCTTAACGTACCCCTATCTATGCATTTTGGAGTAAACTTTTAACAGAGGCATGCATTTTGTTAAAGTTTACCGGTAAAAACATATAATTTACTGTGATACAGTCAAAATGCCAGAACGCAATTGGTTCCCATTTGAATCAATTGTTTTGCATGCTGTCAAATTGTACACTTCGATTTTGAGATTCAAGTGTTCATTTTATGTTTTTTTTCTTTAAAATTTTATCCATTTTATTTCTCCCCATTTCTTATAATTTCTTTTCCTCTTCATCGGCTCAGCTACTCGCGCTTTATTTAAATTTATCTCCTCACAAATAATAAAGGTATCAGTTCTTCTTTTTTTAAATCATCTCTTTATACTTTGATGTAATCTTTTCCTTATTCCTCTTAACGTATCATACATCTTAGACCTATCTATGCATTTTTTAACATTGGCATGCATTTCGTAAAAGTTTACAGGTGAACGCATATAATTTACCGTGATACGTACAGAACTTTACTGGGAGAAGAATGTAGACCAGCGGTTCCCAACCTTTTTTAGTCATGGACCACCAATCGGACGATTGGTGGAGGCCGCGGACCACCACTTGAAAACATGAAAAATCTTTTTTTTTTTTTTTTTTTTTTTTTTTTTGGACAAAGGAGGGGAAAATAAAAACTAACCTGCCCTAATGGGAGCGTTGCGGCTGTGACTTCTCTGTCACTTAACAACCTATACAAATTATTTAGGTTATGACTCGTTCAAATGATAACTTACTTCCCTAGCAACGACAAAATTTTATTTTTCCTACTACATAAAAAAAAATTAGTCTCAAATTCAACGTTGCCACTTTTGGGCGAGAAAAAACGGGACAAATTTGGAAAGGTCTTCGCGGACCACTGGTTGGGAACCACTGATGTAGACATAGAAACTGTGAAACATCCGAGTGCAAAAAGTTGCAACTGCGACCGAGATTCGAACTTGGGACTTTCGGGTTACCGACTCGGCGCCCGGGCTACTTGGTCCCAAGGACCAATATTACGAGTTTATATGCGTGCAAATTTTGGACTTTTAAAAGGGCCCATTCTAAAAAGCCGACTGTTGGCCGTCAAATGGTATCACCTAGGCCACATTTTCCCATAAATATTTTTTTGATTGGCAGCAGACATGTCGTGTGCCATCCCCTTGTTAGTGAAAATTCCAACCACCTTAATTTTTTACAAATCTTGAGTCACAGTGATTCCCATTAGTCATCCAATCAACTCGGAGGCAAATTTATCAATTAATCAAGAAATACTTGTTTCTGCTGAAGAAAGAAAACTATAAACTAGAGCAGCAGATTAATGAAAGACAAAGTCTATTTCTACGCTACTAAAAGTCGATGAAAATTTTAAATTTACATCCTTTTTCGAAATAGCAAGGCAACAAGAAGAAAAGATACGAAAATTACCTAGCAAGAGTCATAAGGAGTTCAGCTTCTTCAACTGCTTTTTCCCATGCATCAATTTGGTGAGGTTTTACCAAGAATTTTGGGCCAATCACTGTCCTTTTGTGACTCTAAAAATGACAGGAAAACATAGGAATCATGATTACCACAAAGACAACAGCAGAAGCATGAGAAGGTAAGCACAAAGCTCTGTTAAAGCAAATAATAAATAATAAATCAAAAATAATGAAAGCAAATAATTCACAAGAAAGAGTGAGAAGAGGGCATTGAATAACATGTTTCAAAATTAACCAGTAACCACTTCAGGAAATGCTTGCTTGCGAGTACACTTGAAAAAAGATACTCTAGAGCAGAAGACCGAATCAGGAGCTGGGATTCATGGATTGGGGATGATGATCGTGACATCAGTGGAGAAGATTTCCTTTCAGCTCTGGTGTCAACGCTTGAATCGTAGCAACTATTTTTTTTCAATACCATAAAGGGAGCCTAAGTAGACCAAATCCACCATTTTTGTATGTCCACAACCATTTGAAAAGGAGGTGTTATGGACTCTGCCTGCAAAGTCACGTGGTTGCAGGCGACCAGTGGAAATCATTTGAGAAGAATGCGCACTGCACATCACTCATCCTCTCTGTCCATGATAGTTCGCAAGCTCCAAACCACGTGGACGATTGTGGTCCACTATAGAGAGCCATTATGGAAAAAAAAAAAAAAAAAGACAGCTCAACAGATTTGATAGAATAAAATTCATCTAGAATCATGCAAACCTAAAAGTTAGCATGAAAAACGAGACTTACATCTTGAAAAACTTTTGCTTTAGAATTGAAAAATTCCTGTTTGCTGATGAATTCCATCATCCGTTGGGCGGACAACCGACTATGTCTTCCGTTATCTCCACAAAACTGAACGAAGTAGAGAACTCTCTTCCTCACATTTCCTGCATGATTTTTTTTTAAAAAACAACCAAACTGATTATTGAAAATTGTAATTATAATAGATAAATAATAGATAAAAAAATTCACTGAAAAACAAAAAATAGTTGCATTAATCTCAAGGCTTTTACCGTGATCTTTAATTTTGAGATGAAAACTGACACATTATTTGAAGTAATGAAATAACAATCTACTTTTATGAGGATATGTGAAATGAATTAATAAACCTTTGATAGATAATTAAACAAAATAAATCACCTTGCCAATGGCATAGACTCTTAAATAAGCTATGAATAGAGTTAGTTGGCACACTCAAGTACTTCTCCTCTTCATTTGGCTGTATAGCCACTGTTAAGCTGTTCTAGAAACCCTTCTCTTTCTTTTTCTTCATTCACTATCTGGCTAAAAGTTCTGTCCTGCGCTAAAATCAAGATTGAGGGTAAATGGCTGGAAATAAGTGTTAATAATAGTATAAATTCTAAAACTAGAGAAAAAATGCTATAAGACTAAGCTCAGCTAATTTTTATTTTATCACTGAGAAGCTCACACGAGGCTGCAAAGCTAACCTCAAAACGTGAAACAACGCAGCGCAGCACTTAGCTACAGGGAGTGTTTAAGACTCAGTTTTGAAAGTCGGGAAAGATGACTAAAAATGAGGAGCGTGTACATTTTTAAGAAAAATGTTATGAAATTCTTAAAAATAATAAAAAAAATTAATTAGTTGATCCCGAGGTTATTCGAAGGAAAAATTTTTATGGCACTTCCATTTGCCTTACAAAGAGCAACTAAGGCAACAAGATCATAAAAAGATTACCACTTTATACTTGCTTCAAGTCACTAAATTAAAAACTTTGATCAGTTATGGGGTCAGGAATCTGGTTATGAGTAGAGTGCGCTGATTAATATAGTCTTAATATGATTTACCTATCTGATTCTCAAGTTAGTATCAAAAAATATCCTGCGGAACAATGGCTGTGCTTACCTACTAGATTGCCTTATTTCGCTTGACGAGATTGATTGCTTTTGCAGCTTTCTTGCGAGCTGTTAAGTGATACAAAGAAAATTAATCCAACATAGTTGTATTGCATTTTTTCTCTAGAATATGAAGAGTTGTATACATTTATTTTCCACTATTTAGAGGCTATCGTGATTTAAATGAGGGACAGAGTTTATGGCCAGACCGTGAAAATTTTCTGGCCACTCATCTTTGATTACTGCTGATTGCTGATCCCGCGCAGAGCAGAGCAGGGAGAAAGCTTCATCCCTGGCCCATACAAGTGAATCATGTAAATATTTTTCAAATATAATACATCGCAAACCTATCAATTTTTTTTCAAATTTCTAGAGGGCTTCCTGTTGGACACTTAACCGCGATAAATACAGAGATGTGTTAAAGAGAGGTGAATTACCTTGGACTTGGAAGTGCTTGTTAGTTGCGGGGTCATTCATGATAATGCAAGGCCAATATGATTGTTTGCCTACACTACTCCAAGTTACATCACCAACAGACAGTTGCATATTAGGAAATTCAGATACTTCACTGCCAGGAGAGACCAAGTTTGAAGGGGTTTCATCAAGAAGAGACACTGAACATGAAGAGAGTGGTGTGTTTACCAACGCTGCAGTAGTGGGTGTTAGGCTTGTAGATACTTCAAGATACGCAGATACTACAGCAGGAGAATTGCTCATATTTCGGACAGACATAGTGCTCGCACTTGTGGGAGTTTGAATTTTTCTCAACGATTTCCTCTCACCTATGCTGACTCGGGACTTCGCTGGTTTTGAAAGTCCAGGAATTTCACTGCTAGGAGTGATTAAGTTTGAAGGTGCTCCATCAGAAGGAGACGCAGCACTCGGAGAGACTGGTGTGTTTGCTGAAACTGTGGCAACATGAGTCAGGCTTACATAAGCTTCCAGATTGGCGGACTCTAAAGCCGGAGAATCGCTTATATTCAAGACATTGTTGGTATTTGCACTGAGAGTTTGGACATTATTTAACAATTTCTCTTTACCTCTGAAACTGACTCGAGACCTGGGTGGTCTGCCACGAGGTTTGCTAATTTTAGTGGCATCTGAACTGCAGGGACTTTCAACATAGATTGAGTCATTCAGTCCAGAAGCAGATACATTTTCTCCAGATTCTGAGCTTACAGAAGTCGTGGCTCCGAGGAATTGGTCGGAGTCGGAAGTTTGAATTATTTTCTTTTTTCCCCGCCATTCTGATTTACTTTGGCTGACGGGGGATTCAGTGCTGGTGACTTGTGACGGAGTTGTTGGATTGATGGGTGTAATTTCTTTTGATACAGCAAGAGAGCCATTGCCCGACGATGATTTTCCAAAGAAGTCACGAATATCTCGGTTTTCAGAGCTTTTTTTGTCTTCCTTGTTGTTTGCGGTGCCATTCAGACATGGGACTACATGCTCAACCCCTGATGAGGGCAGCTCTTTTTTTGTTGAGTTTTCTCTTTTCAATGAAACAGATGGATGGTCAGTCACATTTGTCAACTTAACTTCCAAGTTAACTGAAGGGGTAAGGAAATTTCTGAGGTTCTTATCGGTGGAAACAAAATCATTTGATAATTTTGGCTTCCTAGTTCGACCATACCTGCTGGTCGTCGGTGAAATTGAAGGTGAAGCAGGTTTTAATTTTTCCGGAGTTTTCACTTCCAAAACTGATTCCGATTCCAAAGCCATATTGTTATCGACGGCCATTGTGTTCCATGAAAATCATCATTGCTGGCAACCTTATATTTATATAATGTATAAGCAAGCAAAGATGAGAACGCCCTGAAACAAAAATAAAGAAAAACTTGTTTTAATTCAGTCAAATTAGTGTTTCTACCCAAGATATTGACAGACTATTAGATCATCATCACATTTCCTAACCTTGCACATTCTACAAATCTGATGGGACAGGAGGCTAGGAAATTGTTTAAGGAGGCTTGCAAGAAACAGATAAAACACATGACAAAATTTCCAGACCTTCAAAGAAGATCCTTACCCGACTATTTACAGTTCAGCAGAACTGACGGGGCATACTTTGTTTCGACACATTATTAACACTATGCGAACAAACCTACTCACAAGTTACGAGTAGAATCATTCCATACACAAACTTTGACTAATCAGATAGTTTATACATCAGACTAAGAAGCTATGAAAAACCAACCAATTAAGGTGATTCCAGGCGAAACTTTTCCAGATTTCAGTCCCATGGGTAGCGCCACTGGTGGCTGTACGGAAAAGTCGGGTTTTTGGTGTTTTAAACTGAGATCATAGATAAAACGCAACATCCGATAACGTTAGCACCTGCAAAATTATTTTCATGGATTTATTGAGCCTAAAACGAGCAAAATTGGTAAAGAATTAACGCCGTAAATTATGAGATTCATTTCACCATAAGCTTAGTGAGTGAGAGTGAGTTCCAGTGATAATACGTGTATCTGCCTCATACACACTCATTGAGGCTTATGGGAATTTCCGTATTTCATAATTTTCGGCTTTAATTTTGAGTGTTTCAGCTTGAAATTTTCGGGGTGTCTTTCAGAAGTATGCTTACAGGTGCTTACGTTCCTAAAATGTGTGTTTTTAGCGTGAATTCGTTAAATTTAGACAAAAACTGTTGACATTATGAGCAGCACGACGTACTGTCCTTGATTGGAACTAATCGACCCTGGAATCATCTTCATTCTACATCTTCGTTTTTAATAAATTCAAAGCAATTAGAAATAGCTATGGGGAAAAAGGTCCAAACCAGTTTTTGATTACTAGATTCGTAAAAAACTATGAGTGCTATCTCCAACTCTTTTAACCCTTAACTGCGCCATGGCACCCCTGAGGCACAAAATAATGTAACATGTGATTCAATGGAATTTAAATGGACATTTTTCAAAAAGTTGTGTGACCCATCAAAGTTCTTAAAAAAGAGTCCTCTTTCGAACGGTCTAAATAAATCTCGAAAAAACTCAAATCCCAAAATGCGCGCATTAAAGGGTTAAGAGGCTTTACAGCTATCATTCTATCTGATCTGATCTAAGTAAATGAAGACAGCCTCACAAATAAAGCACATGACGCCGAAATGGGATGAATCAATTCTACTAATTCAAATCTGCACCTAAAATTTCTGGGCTCACTTTTATCACTGCAATGGATCGTCATTAATCAATTTCACATAAAGTAATGTTCAGTACAAATACTGAGAGCTATACTAGATATGAGGTTGCAGATTCCATCAAGCAAATCAAGAGATGCCACGAAGACAGCGTAAAATGGAACACTTAGCCACTATTAATGTCATTCTACCAGGAAATTAGGAATAGATTTGTGACAAACATCCTTAGACCGGAAGGAGATAAAATGTGGACAGAAAACGCAAAGTAACTGTCACAAAATGGTGCTAAGGATACTGTACTACAAGGGCTCCTCACACTAATGATAACCTCGCACTTTTTGCTCGGCGCAGCAGTTCATTAAGAAATCAATAAGTAGAATCTATTCAAGTACTTAATTGGTAAAATGCTGCACTTACTACGGATGAATATGGTCATTCAATGAGGGCTGAATTTCTTTGACGCACATCAATCGTAAATTCACTTCCACATAGGAAGGTATCAATCCTATTTCAGGTTAAAACGTGCAAGATTGTATCAGAATAGGTGTCTTCATAATATCCAAAGCGTTATCCTAAATAATTAGCCATCATGAGTGAAATCTATTACAGGGCAGTTGGCCGAAAATCCAACCCTGGGCAGTTCGCTGGGAGAATTTAGGAGGAAAGAAAAACAAAGAAGTCTTACTTATCAACAACTTACGTTAGAGGGTATTTACTTAAAGGTAAATATAATTGGAAGCTAACAGGAAAACAGCATTAAAAGCACAGTCATGGAGTGAATTTTAATTTGTGAAGAGAGCAATACTTGAAGTAAACTGATTCATAGACTCAAGTATTTACAACCACCATCACTGCTGTTCACTGATAATAAAAGGGAGGCCAATCAATGTGAATCAAAAGAGGATAAAGAATGTACCTCACTGCATACCTAAGAAGGACTTCATTAGAAAACCTAGAAGTACTCAATAAATAGAGGTAAATAAAGAGGAGGTAATACTTGTACTAAAGAGAGGAAGGAAAATTAGATGAAATAGACAAGAATTTTGGGGTAAATAACTACACTGAGAAGGGTGCCCGGTATCGTCAGAATTCTATGGAGTTATATCAGGAGTAGGAAGCACACACGGAGACAATGAAATACGGAAAAATAAGATCGAAGCAATGCACATTCGGAGAGAAAGATTATTTCCATCGTGAATATAATCATAATATAATATACTTACTTGAGGTCAATTAAAAGTAGTAGTGATAATTACAGCACTCAACTTCGGATTTTTGAGGCAATTCAAGTATTTCAAGCGATTTTCCACAATGCTTCCCGCTAAAAACCACCTCACTGAAAAACACATAGCACATATCGGAATCGAATCCGTGTGATTTTGAGGTTAGATCATAGTGGTCGGCAAAGAGCAAAGAGTAAACAAGAGTCGCAATTGAATGGAAGGCCTGCGTGGTCAACGTAGATAAGGGATCCGAACGCGGGCTGGCCTCTGATTGGCTGCAACCAGAGATAATCTCTGGGTAACACCGCCTCACGATGTTGTCAAATCTAGGAATACTCTAGCGGGCGATTCTACTTTCGCCCATCATTCAAATGAATTCGTGGACTCGCTTGCACTGTCTACAAAATTATGTCTTCGACTTTGTCGTTTCCTTTGCCTAAAGTAGGTCAACATCTATGCACAGCTGCTCCCGCGATATAAAATATTTATTTTCACTGGAGTCCCTGTAGGGACTCGAATCGCTGGACGCTGATTGATTTAACTCCCACTGCCCAATCGGTCAACAATGTACCAGGCAACAGGTTGTAGAAGAGATGGAGGGGGAAATCCGCTGCTTCACATTTGTTATGATGATTTCTTGAGTTGTCTTCAGTTCGGTTATCTCGTGTTGTTTACATCTGCCGGGCCTTCGTCTCTGTGTTCTGTTTCGTAGTTTTTATCTGTGTGTTTTTGTTTTGTTTTATCGTTTTATCGATTGAATACTGTGATTTTCGTGTTTTTAAAATGTTTTGATGATTCCAAGCTGTGCCATTATGGAAACTACCCTGGATTTGTGCGATCTATGGAACATCGTGCTCCGCGCCCCATGCGCCAAAAATGATGTTTTTGTTCAACTGATTCTAAAGTTGTGTGGTCAATTGTGATATTGCCTTTGCGTTTTTCAAATATTTTCAATTGTTCTAAATGGGGTTTTCCATTAATGTACCCGGTCGGACGGCGCATGAGGCGTTGCTCCATCGGCAAGATGCTGAATTGCGATTGTTGGAAACGATAAAGCGCTGTATCGTGAATAAAATAAAATGTGATAGAGAATATGCCCAAACACTAGGTTCGGTGGCTTCTGCCGGTAATAAAATTGACCGAGCAGAAGATTTAAATGGTAGTGTCATTGTCCAGACATGGAAAAATCTTGTGGAAGAATTAGATAATGTCAGTAAATTAGTGAAAGCCAATGCAGATCTTGTCGAGAAGGAAACTTTGGATAAACTAAGTGGCTTATGCGCTGAGAAGCGAAAAGCAAAGAAGCTTTGTCAAGAAGAGCACAATAGGATAACGCTCCAGTTTTCCAATGTAAGTTGAACTGAATTTTCCTTAATTCTAGAACAAGGACATGTAGCAATCGCAAAACCTCAGTGACTTGTAGTGACATTCTCAAACGCCAGTCAGGCACCATCGTCGCTCCCTCTTTGAAACCATAGCTTTTCCACCTATAACTGTCTTTTGGGGTCCAAGCTAGAGTAAACTTTTCGAAAAAATGTCAATGTTTCATATGAAAACAAATCCCAAGGAACATTTGTATAAACTATTGCTTGCTCTCTAAGATTATCATTTCCAGTAAAAAATCAATTGGAAAAGAAAGTACATTTTCAGTTTTTGATTGAATTTGTATGAAAGCTCTCATTTGCTGTACAATGTGGACTGCCTGATAGGAAAAGAAGGAGGGTGATTAATTTTTTGCATTTGACTTTAACCGGAACAGTATGAGTAGCAGAATCTTGGAATTTGCTCTTGAACGCACCATTCTATCATTTTTGAAAATTTGACTCAAGCTCCTGGAAATAATGAGGGAAGACAGAGAAGCTATGATTTCATTGAGGATGCATCAATGGCGCCTTACTAGTGCATAAAAATGTCACCATAGGTTGCGGAGGATTCTCCTGAAAAAGTAGAAGAGCTGCCGTTGAACTTGAGTCAAGGGCCGCCTAAGTGAATTCAATGTATATTTAGGGTTGATTTGTGCCTATGCTTGTGCTTGTAGCCATCCTCCCTTTGCAGCGGCCACTGTAATTATCTGCAATTTCACTGTTCTGGAACCAACTTTATCAAAGAATTTAAAATATTTTCTCTTTCACTTAACTTTTTTTGGGCCAATGGTGAGCGATTATAATATGGACAGTTACTTAAACCAATTAACTATGTCCTCGCTTGATTTTGTGTAGCGCTACTACCTGCTTGGAACAGAACATCTCAGAGCTTGCTAAGTGAGCGCTGTGGCCAGTAGAATATTAAGCTGTTTCAGTTCAAAACCTTATCGAAATTAGCCGCAAATATTTTTTTGTAAGCACTGTTTCAAAATCATTGGGAAACACTGTTACTACTTTAAAAACATCAAGTGAAGTAATTTGAAGGAGAAGTACTCAATCTTTTCACATTGTCGGTTTTACCAGTTGGTACTTATTTGTAAGAGGAATAAGAGGAAAAAAGCCAAAATTTGCCGCTATATGCACGTGCCTACTGTGCCTTATGGGAAATACGGCCCTGTCCTTATGAGCAGCTGTGCGTACATCCTGAAAGCATCAAAATGTATTGGTTAGTGGTTTGTCAGTAACGAGTTACCAGTCATTTCTAATCAACTGCTTAATGATGAATCTTGATGCATATCCGGTAACTCGGCCCTTCTTACCAAGACCTGATGCTCAAAATGCCTCAATTGTATCTACTCGATGATAGACTAAAAAAACATAAGAAGAAAATGATAACAAGTGTAAGACATGTTATTAGAAAAACTATGTCAAATGCAAGTATTAAAAATGAGAGAGCCACTATTCTTACTCCACAATCAAGTAGGTATCCAACCGACTGCGTCACTGACTTTGGAGGAACCAATGGCAACAATTCACCTACATGAGGTTTGTGCTTGCAAGATAGAGCAAGGTGTAGCACATACTTTTACAAAGTAGCAAACGTCGGGCTGTGCTTGCCGTAGCAGTTTTGATAGACTCAGATAGCCCCGGTAGCTGCTGAGAGTAAACTTCGATTTCATTACTCGAATTAGCCAATCTTTCCACTCTTGTTAAGATGTCTGAATCACTTAACACACAGATTCAAACTAGAGTTGAGTCCTTGAACTTAGGTGAAGACACCTCTAAAACTTAAAATTATGTGGCCTGGATGTCAATTAATGAATCTCTGAAAACGCCAATCACTTCAAAATCTAATTTGTAACATTACCTACTCCTGAGTTGTTTTTTTCTTTTTGGTACCTACGTTATTCTACCCAAGGCTTAGTATCTCGATTTTTTACATCCGCTCAATTATTTTTCTGATTTTGACTGTACAGATCACTTGAAACCAGGCAATGGGGCTTTTGCACACTTTTGCTGTATGCGATTAAACAGTCAATTCTGTGTAAAAACCTCCAAAATAACGATGGCAAACTTTTGAAATTCACTCCTAAACGCAATAAATGCTTTTAATTGCGCAAGTGTAATGGTGGCTTAGGGCAGCAATAATGGAAGATTCCCATCGAACAATACTGTAACTCCTTCAAGAAGTGACCAATAATAAGAGACGACTTTCCATTGGCGGATACAGGGGGGTGGCGAAGGAGACGACCCCCCCCCCCCCCCGTTTGGCCCAGAAAGTGGGAAAAAAGGAGAGCGGAAGGAGGAAAACAAGAGCGATAAAAAGAAAAGGGGGTCATTAAAGGGCAAAAATCCCAAGTTCGCCCCCCCGTTCGCGAGGGCTGGATCCGCCACTGCGACTTTCACTTGACCATTACAGGGGGGGGGGGGGGGATCGCCCTCCCCCCGTTCGACCAAAAAGGGGGAAAAAGAAAGAGAGAAAATAGGAAAAGGAGGTCTCCGGGGGGCAAAAATCCCAAGTTTGCCCCCCCCCCCCCGATCGCGAGGGATGGATCCGCCAATGCACTTGACACCGGTCGCGGTGTCACTAGATGTCACGGTACCATTCATCGGATGTGGATCACTACTCTGATGACTAATTACTCTGTGAATCATCCTTCTCAGTATAGAGAGAGTGGCGAAATCAAATATAGGAATCTCCCATTTTACTGCCCTATGCCACCATTACACTCGCGTCAATAAAAGCGTTCATTGAGTTTAGGAGTGAACTTCGAAAGTTTATAGTGCTGCCATCGTTATTTTTGGAAGTTTTTTACACCAGAATCGACTATTAAATCGCTTCTAGCAAAAGTGTGCCACAGCTCCTCAAGCTTTTGATGTTTATCCAGTTAATTAAATTTAGCAACTTAAGTTACCCAGAAAACACCTACACAAAAAGAGGGCATCTGAAATTGTAAACCGATAAGTTAAATAATAATATTAGTTTGTCAGATTAAACCGATAAGTTAAATAATAGGTAATATTAGTTTGTCAGATTAAAGTTGGGCTTCCATTAAACTTAGCGGTGTCGTATTATGTCAGCTTATCTTTCGGTCAATTCTGGTGACGCACGTCTTCAATAAATTTCTCTCAGTATTGGTATCTTCTGTCAGAGAGGTTCTTTCCCTGAGAGTAATCCAACAAATTAGAGAAAAACTATGACTTTGGAAAAGTCGATAATTGCAAAATACCCTGTGAGACACCCTCTGCAAACTAGACGAGCGTTTAAAAATACTTGGTAATTTTGCCATGCTGCGCTGGGCTCAGTGGGCAATAATGACCAAATTAGTGGCTAAAAATTAGTAAGATCCTAACTCCTTACATCTCATCTTATCAGAAATTTCAGCGGGAAAAAGGAATGTTTGTGTCTGAAATTAATGAAAGCTTTTACATGCAGTAATCTTGTCGTATGCGGTCTATCGCCGATTACCGCTTGTCGTATGAGGTCTGTACCGCCGATACACAGTTGTCGCATGCGGTCTACCACCGAAAATCTACGTAGTAAGAGGCAAAATGCACTTACGGGAGACTTAAGGGGTGTCTCCACCTGCGAATGTAAAAGCGCGAATAAACTGATTGAGCCAATGAGCTGCCTTGAAGTCGATAGTTCGAGTTCGATGTATCGACAACAAAGAAGCTCATTGGCTCAATCTGTTTATTCGCGCTTTTACATTCGCAGGTGGAGACACCCCTTTAGGGGTTCCCCGCGAATACCTTCAGATCCCTCGAGAAGATAGAAAACAGGTCTTCCTCATTCCTTTTGCGGAGCCTCCACCATGCCTCCTATCCGCCAGGTATGATGGGAGGAGCTCAGGCGAGGTACCACGCATGTTCCACACATGTTCTCGTCGTACATACAAATACAACTAACTTCATATCGCCCCCGCACTTATGGAAAACTGTGCCGGCCTCAGTTTCCGGTAACAGCTCTTTCTCCTGCAAAAACTCGACGGTCGACTCCTCTGTGCGAATAATTTTGTAAAAATCCATCGCGTACATATTCGCAACACAATGGAGCTGTTGCTAACTTTTGCTACAGGCGTATCAATAGTTGATAATGGGGTAATACCCAGTAAAAATAACGATTAGCGCACTAAAAAATCACGAAATCCACTCCTAAACTCACAAAATGCTTTTAAACGCGAGACCTTAATGGCGGCCGGGGCCGCGGTTTTCATTGGGGTTCCCTATATCTTCAATCAGCGCCATCTACACGAGGTGTTCTCGAAACACCACACAAGAAGAAGAAGAAGAAGAAGAAGAAGCATACAATTGCCATAAGAAAATCGCGGCCTCGGCCGCCATTACGGTCTCGCATTTAAAAGCATTTTCTGAGTTTAGGAGTGGATTATTTCGTGATTTTTTAGTGTGCTAATCGTTATTTTTACAGGTTATTACCCCATCATCAACCATTAATAAGCCTGCAGCAAAAGTTTGCAACAGTTCCATTAATTTCGGAAAAAAATATAAAATAAATGAAAAAGCAGAAATGAGGAAAGATTCACTAGAAAATTTCAATTTTCGCAACACAATTAATTTTGGGGGGGGGGGGAATAAATAAAATGAAAAAGCACAACAATAAGGAAAGTTTCACAAGTAAATTTTACCTTAGGTACATGCTAAATAAATTTATGTGATTTTAAGTTTAACTTGCTGATCCTCGGTCAAAATAATTAATGTTTGCCCAATATGTAAGACACTATAAAATAAGTCATGTTTTGCCCAATGTGTGAGACGGGAGTGCGGTGTCCGTTAACGTAAGTATGTATATTAACGGCATTGGCGTCAAATGTTTGAGCTACACCCGACTCAAAGTCAAGGCATGTCGGCGTGTCATCGCCAGACCACTGTACGCAAACGCCGAACATCACATCCTACAGCCTGACTTGGTTTCATATGAGGCATATCCGCAGCCTGAGTCCGCCAAATCCAGTCGCGAAATGCTCGTAAAAAAAAAAAAAAAAAATAATAATAATAATAATAATACCTACCAAGGGTGTAAGACTTAGGTATGGGTAATGGAGAAAGTGGTTGTTTGGATGTGTTAAGGCGATCGAATAGTGCGGATACTCTGAAACGATGCACGATGGTGGCGATGGACGCGAGAAGGAGGCAGTTTAAATTGGAATCGAAGATGAAGTTGTTTATAAGTTGTAGTCGCGTTTAGTTTCTTCTTCTTCTTCTTTTTTTTTTTTTTTTTTTTGACACTCATTACAGCGTTGCCGCATCGCACGTATTGCTCTTTAGACGCTCAAATAGGGTTGTCGCAAACTGTTGCTTCCAACAGATGAATGGTGATCATTGGCGTCGCGTACCATCTGGCAACAATGCAACTGCTCCATTTAAACTCATTAAATATATCGAACTTTCCTTGTGCACTGTGAACCCCCTGAATTGGATCTTTTACATGAGTTTAAATGGATAGAATACATTGTTGCCAAATTGGACGCGACGCCACTGATGGTGATTGAAGATTCGGCCAGTTGCCAGTTAATAGGAATCACTGTGAATCTCTATTCTAGCGGCCAACGAATCTCCTATGAGCATACAATGACAAATTAGGTATAGGACCATTCCTATTGGACCTGTGCAGTGTGCAAGTCATCGTTATTGCTTCTCTTCTTCACAGCTTTCGTTGAGGTAACGTACGTGGATTTCGGAAGTTTGGAGTGACTTTTTCGTTGTTGTAGCTGGTTTTTTCAGGCCTTCGTACATACACGTTCAAGCGAGGGTTCGAATTTATTGGCGGATCCCGCCCTCGCAAACGCCCCGTCCCTAGTGTTCCCGTTTCCTTTTTTCCCCTCTTTCTTTCCCCCTTCTTTCCTTTTCCTGTTTTTTTTTTGGCTAAGCGGATGGCTAGCGATCGCCCCCCTTCGAACCACTCAAAAATAGTGAACCAAGCCGAACGGCGAACCGTGAATGATGAGTCGTAATTTTGAAAAGTGTCTGAGCGTGAACCGAAAGTGAAGACGAGATAGTGTGAACGTACTTAGCCGCTATAGAGAATTAATTCAATGCAAAATCCCTTTCGGTATCTAGTGTGGAGGAAGTAATAAATTAGATCATAAAACGGTGTGGGACTAGTGACCATCTAAACTTTTGGTTGGCCTGCTAACTTCACGGAGGTGAAAACATACTGGGGCCTGGGTGATGTTGAAGAAAGGTCAAATTGGGCAGTTGCAAGGGTATGAATTGTTGTCTTTTTTATAAAGAAAATAATAGTATTTGGTGAGCTGAGAACAATGGTGCTTTTGGTTTTTTTCCAAGTGTTTCGGTTTTGGAGATACACAGGTGTAAAGTTGTAAAAAATCGTGTGCGTAGTGACGTCACCACGCGGAATTCCCATTTAAAACAATGTATTTGGAGCCAAAATCCCATTTCCGGAACAATGGGACTTAATTAGATACCAAAGGCAATTTTGTTCTCAGCTGATCAAGTACTTTCATTTTCTTTATAAAAGACACAGCATTTCAGTTTCAGACCCCTGCAACTGCTCCATTAATCGGGATTTTACATGGCCACTTTTGGGGATTGCCTAATTCTTCGAATTTTTGACCCTTTTTCCGACGGAAAATACATATATTTTTTCATCGAGGCAGTGTTGTTCCTCTTGATCTGCTGAACCGGATGGAAACACATCAAAAGATTTTGAAAGTTTATTTAGTGTCACAATCGTCCCCTTCCCCCGCTGGGTTTTACGCTGGATCCGACATTCTGTTCATCGGCCGTAAAATTTTGCATCGGCCCTATTTTAGAGTAGATCCATTCAAATTCTGCATCAGCTGGTCTTCATTGTTCATTTCACCATTCGTTTCCTAGCTGTAGGTAGGTATGGTGTTTCAGTCAAGCTCTGAAAGTATTAAATTTTCATCTAGAGGAAGTTGGAGGATGAGAGAGAAAGAGATGAAAAGAGAGTTGTGAGTAGAATGAGAGAGAGAGAGAGAGAGAGAGAGAGAGAGAGAGAGAGAGAGAGAGAGAGAGAGAGAGAGAGAGAGAGAGAGAGAGAGAGAGAGAGAGAGAGAGAGAGAGAGAGAGAGAGAGAGAGAGAGAGAGAGAGAGAGAGAGAGAGAGAGAGAGAGAGAGAGAGAGAGAGAGAGAGAGATGGGAGGGAGAAAGGGGGAGAGGAAGAGAGAGGAGGAGGGGAGCATCATGAGAGTGAGTTAGTTTCACTTATTTATAGACTCCGTATTCTGTAAGTTGGACCGCTTCAGCTAGCTCAGTTTATCCAGTCAATTACCTCCCCGAAGATCTCCTAACCCCCTGCACCGCCGCGCCATCGCCACTATCCCGCACCGGACGGTGGCGGTGGGCGGTGGGCCCGGGCGCATCGGGCCGCATACCCTCTACGTGCTATGACGCATTCTCTCGCTTGTCCACATAATACAATGTCCGAGTTCGTCTATATCTTACCCGTGACGTGACGTGGAGTGATGTGAATTTTGGCCATCGAGCCAATTAGGGCATAATAAAAGAAACAGAAAAAGGGTGAAAGAATGTCTGTGCAACTTACCAGCCGTTTGAAAAGGGAAAAAATATGTGGAGGAGTTGCGCCACCCATTCCTTCACTTTGTGTGCCGTCGCTCAGCTCAATTTGATTGATTAGTCGACTTTTTCAAAGCTTTCAGCACGTTACTATCGAGGCTCGATGAAGTTTAGAATATAGGAAGTCTCTATGTAGCTGCTGTAAACAATCTTTTTGTGAAGGGTGAGGGGGGGGACAAACGTTTTGTTTAATATTCTAAATTCTGATCAAATCGAGGAGATTTACCTCCTAAAATGTATCATGTGGGTTGACAAATATCGCACTCGAGGGGTGCAATTCAGAGACCTTTACTTAAGATCTCTTTGACTTGTAAGTACTCAAGCTGAGTTGATTCGATTGAGAAAAATTGTCCTAAAATCAAATATCAAATCAAAATCTCACCCGTTTAAACACACCGATTGTTATAGAGAAAGGGTCAGGGGTAGTAGAGGCATGATAAGGAGTAGACCCCCAAAAATGACCTTGAGTTTGAACCTAACATTGAAAAGAGTAGAGGTGAATGTAGGCTAACATTTTAAGGTATTACCAACCCAACGCAACCTAACTTCGATCTTCCAGAGGCGGATCGTCCAGCAACGAACCTTCCAGAGGCGGATTGTATGTTTTGCGGTGTTGCCACTTGAGTTTGAACCTAACCTTAAAAAGAGTAGAGGTGAATGTAGGCTAACATTTTAAATTGTTACCAACCTAACCTAACCTAACTTCGATCATTCAGAGGCGGATCGTCCAGCGGCGGACCTTCCAGAGGTGGATCGTATATTTTGCGGTGTTGCCAACTTAATCCAACCCAACTATATGTTGCAAAACATTTCAGTATATTGCATCATCTCCCACTCTCATTCACCCTTAAATATTCAAGTTGAAACTTGACTTGTCCAAGATTTAACCTGTAGTGTGTTACTTAACGTGCTAGAATATTGCATCAGCACCCCCTCCCTCCTGCGGAAGGTCTCCCCCCCCAAATATTTTTATGATCTCAATGGTCAGGTCTTAACGAGATGTAAAAAAACCTGGGTGAGGGGGTTACCCCCTCCCCCTCCGTTCTTGAGTAATCGGAGGAACAACAATTTTACTGTCTTAAATGAAATAACTCCTTGTAGGACTTCTAAGAATGTCAAGGGGGGTAACCCCCTCCCCCTCCATTCTCGAGTAATCGGAGGATCAACAAATTTTTATTGTTGCATTTTTCTGAAGTCGACGAGTTAAGAACGAAGTTAGGGAGAAGGGGTACCCGCACTAGAACGGTTGCTGAGTTAGCAAAGTGCGATTTACCCCCTCCCCTCACAACCCTTTGCTCTCCCCTATCCT
>VMOF01000002.1:86368142-86460392 GCA_011764245.1 Trialeurodes vaporariorum | reverse complement strand
TGAACATTATGTAAGATTAGGTTAAGTTACAAGTAAACTATCCTAGCCTAACCTAATGTTCAAGTTCTTCAAGCTAATAGCGCACGGATTAACTCTTGTTGATGCGAGTCTTGACAAGTCCTAAGACGCGTGCGTAAGAAAGAAAGAGATATGAGGATAGGGGAGAGCAAAGGGTTGTGAGGGGAGGGGGTAAATCGCACTTTGCTAACTCAGCAACCGTCCAAGTGCGGGTACCCCTTCTCCCTAACTTCGTTCTTAACTCGTCGACTTCAGAAAAATGCAACAATAAAAATTTGTTGATCCTCCGATTACTCGAGAATGGAGGGGGAGGGGGTTACCCCCCTTGACATTCTTAGAAGTCCTACAAGGAGTTATTTCATTTAAGACAGTAAAATTGTTGTTCCTCCGATTACTCAAGAACGGAGGGGGAGGGGGTAACCCCCTCACCCAGGTTTTTTTACATCTCGTTAAGACCTGACCATTGAGATCATAAAAATATTTGGGGGGGGGGGAGACCTTCCGCAGGAGGGAGGGGGTGCTGATGCAATATTCTAGCACGTTAAGTAACACACTACAGGTTAAATCTTGGACAAGTCAAGTTTCAACTTGAATATTTAAGGGTGAATGAGAGTGGGAGATGATGCAGTATACTGAATTGTTTTGTAACATATAGTTGGGTTGGATTAAGTTGGCAACACCGCAAAATATACGATCCACCTCTGGAAGGTCCGCCGCTGGACGATCCGCCTCTGGATGATCGAAGTTAGGTTAGGTTAGGTTGGTAACACCTTAAAATGTTAGCCTACATTCACCTCTACTCTTTTTAAGGTTAGGTTCAAACTCAAGGTCATTTTTGGCGGTCTACTTCTTATCATGCCTCTACTAGGGGTCATCACGTGATTTGGATCCATATTCCTGTCTTTTTCCACTAATGCATACACGTGTTAGTTTGGATGGACTGTGGACTCAGCAGTTGCGTCGCTTGCAATTTGGCAACAGTGTATTCTACCCATTTAAACTCATGTAAAATATCGAATTCAGGGGGTGCACAGTGCACAAGGAAAATTCGATATATTTAATGAGTTTAAATGGAGCAGTTGCATTGTTGCCAGATGGCACGCGACGCCACTGGGAGTCAGATAAAGACAAATTCCTTTACTTGCCTCCGATGCTTACAATGAGGATACATATGATCAATAATCACTAATCGCTATTGATTGGATCGTCTTATAACCTTTTTCATTCGCAAACCCCATTCGCTCTGACTCCTCCATCATCATGCATCATTCGTCATGCGTCACGCGATCGAAACGCGTTCGTCCGTCGGCCGCGGACCCTTTTTGGCTAGAGCAGTCGTGGAGTCGTGACTTTGTACATAGGATCAGCATTCAGCAGTCAAACGAAAATAAATAAATTTCGCACACAATTGCGGACTTCTCTCTGCTGAACGTGAGCCTGTTTCGCCTGTTTTGCTCATTTTGTTAGTGATACTGTATTAGATATACTGCAACAACTTTCATCTCGCCATCTGAATATTCGAGTGAAACGACGCTGTGCGCGACCGCGACCCGACCTATGCATGTGCGCCGCGCCGCGCGTGCATCCACACGCTTCCTCCGTTCGACGTCAGTCGCGTCGCGCCGTCTGTCCGCTGCCCTAGACCTCATAGTACACAGAATACATTCTCCCTCACACGCCGCGCCGGTGAAAGCGGTATTGTCATGCGGGATGCTACCGACGCGGCGCTCTATGGTCCGAATAGACTGTTTTAGTAGAGCGATATATCGTATCGATTGCCGTCCGAGGGCCTCTGGTTCCAAACAAACTCTGGTTCAATGTAATTTCCCCATAAGCGAACTTTTGAACGGAAATTTAGGGTATTAAATAAAACAATAAAATTAATGCTACCTTTTTGCAATTATGAATTCAACGTCCTCGAAAATGCTTTATTATGCCTGGTTCCTTGACTAAAACTGCCGAAATCAATAAGATATTACAGATTAAATGTTGCATTTGTAGGTTAGAATCGCCCGAAATCCCGCCAATTCCACAACAACAATAACATTTGGGTGATTCCAGCCTCCAAACGCATCGTTTAATCTGTAATATCTTGTTGATTCCGGCAGTTTTACGGTGGAACCAGGCAAAATTAAGCATTTTCGAGGATGCAGAATTCATAATCGCAAAAAGGTCGCATGAACTGTTTGATTTAATACCCTAAATTTCTGTTCAAAAATCCGCTTATGGGGAAAATGCATTGAATCAGAGTTTGTTTGGAACCAGAGGCCCTCGGACGGCAATCGATACGATATATCGCTCTACTAAAACAGTCTATGGCTATTCTAGCAAGAATTAATTCGTACCTTTGATTGGAAAATGTCTTGTGCATGGAACTCTGATGAGAATACCTTCTACCTCCTCATCAACTAGAATTTACTTTTTCGCGTGATAGTAAAGCCAATGGGGCTGTTGCACACTTTTGCTTCAAGCGATTTCAGCTAGGGTCGATTCAGTGTAGTAAAAACCTCCATCAATAACGATGATAGCTCTAGAAGCTTACGAAATCAACGCCGAAACTCCTAAATGCTTTTAAGTGCGATCGTAAATGCCGGTGTTGGGTACTAATAATGAGAGATACCCAATACCCATCCTAATTTTGTCACTCTTTCTGTGCTGGGAAGGAAAATTCAGAGAGTAACTTGTCACAAAAGGGGTAATTTAACAGCCAATTAATGGCGGGCACCGTGACATTTGGTGACACCGCTGCAGCACCGGTGCCAAATGAAACAAGTCTCTTATATGTTGGCCTCTTTTTCATGGGATGGAGTGGCAATATTATTAAATGAGAATCTCCCAGTAGCGGCCCGGCTCGTGCAATCTGGCAACAGTACTATTTTGCCATTTAAATCTGTGCTAAAAGATCGATTCTAGGTGAGGCACAACGCCTCACCAAAGAACCGATTATTTTACATAGGTTTAAATGGAGGGAGTCCATTGCTGCCACATTGCACGAGCCGCCACTGGAATCTCCCACTATTATTGCCCAGCACCGACATAGCGATCGCGCATTTTTTAAAGCAGTTTTTGAGTTTAGAGCTTTGAGTAGATTTTATAAGTTTTGAATGCCACCATCACAGAATACTCTAATCAGAACGGAAACTCTAATTCATTTTGAAACATTCTTTACTTCGGGCCGCCATGTTCGAAAGTGAGTATCTTCGGCAAATCTTCGGCAACTGGCCGAGTTGTGATTGGTTGTATAGCCTGAAAAAGCATGTCCGCCATCTTGAGAAGTGAGTAGGCACAGTTGCCAGTTTGTGCCAGTAAATTCCATATCTTGTTTCCATTGGCTCTTATGGGAGTTTCCCTTCTGATTGTATTATTCTGTGCCACCATCGTTGATGGTTTTGGAGGTTTTTACATCTGAACCGGTCTGGAGCAAAAGTGTGCTATTTTTGACACCTTTGGCCTTGAGGCTTCTGCGGGGGAGTCCAACCCTGCGAACCCCTTCAATCCAAATTTCGCTATCGAATATTCCCCATCCTGCGATACATCAATCAATCGCTTGCAAAAATGAGGTAATTTGACGCATAGACTGAAGCTCTTAATCTTCATTCCTAATGAAGTTGTGATGGTAAAAATTCAAGTAAAGACGAACTTTCACGTGGCTTAACGTCAGTACGAATGCAGACAAAGAGCTCTGGTTTGCGCAAAATTCCCTCTCTTTTTTTTTACAGCTCCAAAAAAAAAAAAGAAAATAGCTAAATTAGCCAAATTATATGGAATTTCTAATTTTACAAAACAGCTGTGTAAACACAACAACTTGGATTGTAAATTTTGCCATTTTTTTTCTAAACCCGCAATCTGAATTGTAAATTTTACTGATGTTTTGCTAAACTCACAATCTGGATTGTATTTTTACAATCCAAAATGTTGTGAATTTTACAAATGAGTGACAGCTATCCTATAACACCCCTCGTTCTTCATGCACCATCTCTACATACTTATGTATACATGAAAATCAGTTAACTCATTAAAAGCATTCTCTCTCTCTCTCTCTCTCTCTCTCTCTCTCCTCTCTCTTCTCTCTCTCTCTCTTCTCTCTCTCTCTCTCTCTCTCTCTCTCTCTCTCTCTTCGTCATTAAGTTTAAAAAATACAAATATAAAAGAAAGTATATCAACATCTTATGGCTGTTTGTTTATGTTTCTCTTCCGCGTCTTCTGGCTTCTCCAGTGTTGCCAGATGGAGGGTAAAAAGCCGTATCGTCCCTATTTAAATCAATGTAAAACGCACGGCTTTTTCTTCCCAACCTGGCAACACTGGGCTTCTCTTCCCTTTTGCCTCGGTGAGAAAAAATGTGAACGGTGAATGAAATTGTATCACCCACTTTTCGGCAAAGTAAGTAAGTACAAGTATATGTAAACCAGACCGGAGCTCTAATTTTTACTTTTTTTTAGATGCATTATGCCCTGGGCGAAAAGGACATAATTATTTCTTTAAGAAATTATCATAATAACCCACCAAGAGGCACGCCTCGCTCCGCTCGGGCACGCGTTGCGATGAGCTCATCGCTCGTTCTATAAAGCGAGCCTGGCGGTTTACCTACCGGCCAAGTCTATGCAGACCTATAGACGGTGATTCTTTTCCCACCACTTATATTTATCCAACGTATAGATCGAAGATTAGTTGTTAAAAGATGTTATTGAAACTAAACTTATTTTTTCTCCCTCCTTCAAGAATCAAGCCTCGTGAATAGCCCGCGGCTACTTTGAGGAAAATCCATGTACGCGAACGGCGAAAGCATGATGAAAAGTTACTGGAAGTTCGGTTGAAACTTTCGAATTCGTGGCTGCAACTACATGGACGACAGGGAGATTAGTTTAATTAATAATTTCTCAGCTTCCTAATTATTAAAATAAAATAAGGGGCCGACGCGCGATGCGTTTCCTCAAGCAATGGTGGCTCATGAAATTTAACAGCATCGGATATTCTCCGTTTTTGTCGGATCTTTAGAATTTTAGTCTTTAACCCCTTATGGGCTAAGCCCGAGTTTATTCGTTTTTCTCCTCTAGTCTATTTCACATTGTTTTAGTCTTCATTCCGGATAAATGCAAATATAGATGAAAACACTACAACAGATAAGATCTCGTTGGGCGCCTTCAATTCGTCGGATAGGCAATTTCAACTCTACCAAGTACGAACAGTTAACTACCTTCCCTCTAGAAACGGAGGAGTGGTGTTCTTGAACTAACCTGGTCCTTAAAGGGTTAATCGACCCGTTTACGATCAGATTAACCTTTTCATTCATGGTTTTTCACGAGTGGATGATACTATAATACGGCCTCAAAAAAAAAAAAAAAAAAAAAAAAAAAAAAAAAAAAAAAAAAAAAAAAACCTAAAAACAAAACTCCGGCATAAAAAATCCTGCATGGATTATGCTGCATACCAAAATGTGATTTGCAAAAATTAGCTCATTTTTCTAACCGAAGTTTCAATTGTTTTTCCTATAAAGCTTTTAAAATTTATGAGCGAAAAATGAATGCTAAATAATCCTTATAGTTAGCTTTCAGTAGTACCTTTTTAATCACCAGGTAGCTCTCAAAACAGCAGAGAAAGTTGGGGCCTTTCAGAGGACAGTATGCTCCGAGTCCCTGACTATGGGGCCGGCTTTCAAATTAAGATGCCGAACAAAGGAAGGGGGAGGGGAGGCTAATCCAAATTTCGCTCCTGCCAGTTGCCAAAAATTCTCTGAGCGGTCCCGGAGAGAGCCAAGGAAAATTTAAAATTTCTATTTGGAAACTTTTTTGATTGCTCCAGTAAACGTTAGTTGATAAGTCCAGTCGTTACCTACTATCGCGCTGTCGCGACGGATAAGCAAAGATCATAACAAGGGTAATCACTAATCAGAGCTTTTATCTACTAACTGTTTATTTAACTGATTTTTAAATGTTTTTTTTTTTTTTTTTCGAATGGCGAGCTTCGCAGATGGAAGTACCTTGGGCTCCGCTGAAATTCAACGTTTTAAACATATACGGCGTGTTTAATGTTTATTACTCGGTCGCTTGACGCTCTAACAGCGCACCGTGAAAAGAATCTCGTATTCGTCGGGCCACGGACGTTTAAATCAAATTAGTTTACTTTTTATTTTATTATTCCAGCTTTGAAGTAAGTAATGACGAATGACATTATTTTTCAGCTTAAGTAATATAGGCGACATGTGTGGTTCGGTTACCAGAACAGCGCAAAATTCGGTGACGTCACAGTATAGAACATCCGATGACCGGAATTAGTCCGTTTGCGTTCCATCACGTTTTGCGAAGACGCGTCTCAACACTTTCCTCTAAAATTATGACTGATTGAAAGAAAGAAAAAGAGGTCGTATTACTGTTATTTCGTGCCATAATTAATGCAAAATCACTACAATTGGCAACGCCGGCGCGGACCTATACTGTATGGCATAGCCAGGATATTGTTCTTCTCTCTCTTAGCCCCATTTGAAGGCATGTGTTAGAAAAGGATGGATATAGGGGCTGTCATGTGCCTTCAGCCCCTGTTTCTGTCCTTTTCTAACACATGCGTTTAAATGGGCTACGAGAGAGAAATACAATATCCTGGCTACGGCTATGCTATATGGCGTCATCGAGTTTCGCGCTATTGCTGTCATTTTCAAATTCGTATACGTTTTGCAGCGAACTTCAACTAATTGTTGCTTTTCCTCTTTTACAGGGGTTTTATGAGTTTTTGTTGTTTCCAATCGGTTTTCTCGTAACATTTTAATTGGGAGTTAGGTACTTCTGGCTTTATAACAAAAGTGCGCTGCAGATCCATTCCTCGGTTGGCGCGTTTCTTTGTGCTTTTTGGTGTTTTTATTAAAATTTAATAATAATTTTTCCAGCGCATATATTTAACCCCCAATGGACCAAGCCCGAGTATACTTGTTTTTCTCCTCTGATCTATTTCACATTGATTCAGTATTCATTCCGGATAAACGCAATTGTAGATGAAAACACTACAATAGATAAGGTCTCGTCGGGCGCCTTCAATTCGTAGGATAGGCAATTCCAACTCCATCAAGTACGAACAACTTGAACTATACCCTGGTCCTTAGAGGGTTAAGTAGCTATAATAAGGGGAAAACACTGTGATTAAGGAGTCAGTTTTGTCAAGAATATTCACCATCACACGCTATAGATAGAATGCACTGAATCTTTTTCCAGAGCACGTTTTACTAGTCAATGCGCCGCCTGCGCAGCTGTAATAAAGCGTGCATAGCTTCAATAAAGCGTGCATAAATTAATCCTGGGCTTTATAAGACCTCATTTGCATGAATGAATTCGATCGTTTTCGCAAAAACTCGAGTTAACCAATTCATAAAAATACACGATTGATAAATAAACACGAAAAAAATGTTAAGGTTTTTCACGCGGGCAGTTCTTATCCAACAGCCTATTAACAATTCACTGGTTCATGCAATGCTCTCTTTTTCTGAGTTTCACGGAAAAAAAAACTATGGTAAAAATAACCATACGGATACCTGATTTTGGCACCTGCTAGATGTTATGGTAATGTTAACCAGAAGTATACTAAAAAATCCAAAACCCTCTGGGTTTAAAAAAAAAAGCCGGTCTAGTTTAAAAGAACTTTTTCTTAGGGATTGATACAAAAAAAAAAAAAAAACTAAAAAACAAAAATCTGCTCCTAAATCTGATTTAAAAAAAAAAAATGCTAATGATATGTGCTGCGATCAAGTCTCAGGTTCTGTTTCATCTTTCTTCAATATTTCTTGTGACCACAGGTGTCATTTTGGGCTTTACATTGCGTTTTACCGTCCAAACATTGAAGATCGGTCGTGTGTGTGTGTGTGTGGGGGGGGAGGGGGTCTGCCAATATTAATCGCTGAAATACGTTTGATATCCGATGCGATCAAGTCCCAAGTGCACTCTCTTCCTACCACTTTAATCTAAGGTGCCCTTTAATAATGGGGGAAAAAAAACTTGAGCCGGCAATTTTTTTGCTCCTATTTCTTTGCTGATACCAGCGCTGGTCTACGGAGGAATGTTAAACTGCGTTTTCCCGATGCAAATTAATTAATTAAGTAAAAGTGGATTCAAGTGAATGCTAAGTATGATCGTTGACCTTATAACATTTTTCTGTTCACGAGAGAAGTAGGACCATTTAGGGTATCAAAATGTTCATTTTTGCCTATTTTGGTTCAAGGTGCTCTTAATTAAGGTTATTACAAGAATTTATAGTACTCAAGGATATTCATTGTACCATTTGAGTCATAACCGTGATGTTTAAATGGTTCATAACCAATACTCCAGTAAGCGTCACTCCGATACAGCCATACATCCATACTACATGGAGAATTGGTTGTGGACCAGTATGGACCATTATACTGGGGATAGCATATCCTCTGTTCATCAACGGTTTCTTATAGGTAGGCCATCTTCCACTCGTTTTCTTTAAAGCCATAATATGTTACAGTTATTACAAATTATTGAGTAGACTGGTAAAATCTTTGTCCACCTTTTCATTTAATGAATCACGGGTCGACGATACGATGTGAAATTGAAACGGGATAGACGAAGGAAGCAAAAAAATTGCCGGCTCAAGTTTTTTTTCCCCCATTATTAAAGGGCACCTTAGATTAAAGTGGTAGGAAGAGAGTGCACTTGGGACTTGATCGCATCGGATATCAAACGTATTTCAGCGATTAATATTGGCAGACCCCCTCCCCCCCCCCCCCACACACACACACGACCGATCTTCAATGTTTGGACGGTAAAACGCAATGTAAAGCCCAAAATGACACCTGTGGTCACAAGAAATATTGAAGAAAGATGAAACAGAACCTGAGACTTGATCGCAGCACATATCATTAGCATTTTTTTTTTTTTAAATCAGATTTAGGAGCAGATTTTTGTTTTTTAGTTTTTTTTTTTTTTTGTATCAATCCCTAAGAAAAAGTTCTTTTAAACTAGACCGGCTTTTTTTTTTAAACCCAGAGGGTTTTGGATTTTTTGTGACATATCAAGCTGATTTTGTAGTCAAAGGTTTTGTTTTGTTTTTTTTTTCATGGCATTCTTTGAGCAACGACAGAGTCAGAGGCGGCGCGTGCAACTTGGCATCGATGCCCCCCGATTTGGGGCCAAGGCCCCCCTGGGATGGACCTTCTCGGTCCGAGACTCCTCAGGCCACTTGAAGACCTTCATCAAAATAAAAAAAAATCATATCCAACTTCTCATGGCGCATGCTAAGTCCATAGAAGTCGACATTAGCGGATTTCAGTGAAACCAGTGCTTATTCACGTTCGATCTGGCAAGACCGCGCGCCTTTGAAAAATCGATATCTCGAAATAGAATCGCTGGATTGCACTGCGGTTTGGGGCGGTAGCTATAGCTTTTTGGTACTTACTAAAACAATTACAGATCCACCCAAGTTGATTAATAGATCCTATGGGACCTCTAACGGCCACAGTTTGGGACTGTCGATGATCGCTATTTGGCCGCCATGTTGGATTTGAAAATTATTAAAATTGGACCTCAGATTCGGTTTTCTCGACCGCGAAAACCCCTGGAAACTAATTTTCACTTAAATCCGTTGATAAACAGGATGGTTATTGAGACTGCCAATAAATCACTATTCTGTCGCCATCTTGGATTTGAAAATGAGTTAAAACAGCTCTCAGATTCGGTTTTCTCGACCGCGAAAATCCCCGGACCCAAAATTTCAGTCAAATCCGTTGATCAACAGGGTGCTTATTGAGATTGCCAATAAATTGCTATTTGGCCGCCATCTTGGATTTGATAATTAGGTAAAACGGACCTCAGATTCGGTTTTCTCGACCGCGAAAACCCCCGGACCCAAAATTTCAGACAAATCCGTTGATAAACAGGATGGTTATTGAAACTGCCAATAAATCACTATTTTGCCGCCATCTTGGATTTGAAAATGAGTTAAAACAGCTCTCAGATTTGGTTTCCTCGACCGCGAAAATCCCCGGACCCAAAATTTCAGTCAAATCCGTTGATAAACAGGATGCTTATTGAGATTGCCAATAAACTGCTATTTGGCCGCCATCTTGGATTTGATAATTAGGTAAAACGGACCTCAGATTCGGTTTTCTCGACCGCGAAAACCCCCGGGACCAAAATTTCAGTCAAATCCGTTGATAAATAGGATGGTTTTTGAGATTGCCAATAAATCGCTATTTGGCCGCCATCTTGGATTTGAAAATGGTTTAAAACGGACCTCAGATTCGGTTTTCACGACCGCGAAAACCCCCGCACCCAAAATTTCAGTCAAATCCGTTGATAAACAGGATGGTTACTAAGACTGCCGTTGGTCGCTATTTGGCCGCCATCTTGGATTTGATAATTAGGTAAAACGGACCTCAGATTCGGTTTTCTCGACCGCGAAAATCCCCGTACTCAAAATTTCATTTAATTCCGTTGATAAACAGGACGGTTATTGAGACTGCCAATAAATCGCTATTTGGCCGCCATCTTGGATTTAAAAATGGGTAAAAACGGACCTCAGATTCGGTTTTCTCGACCGCGAAAATCCCCGTACTCAAAATTTCATTTAATTCCGTTGATAAACAGGACGGTTATTGAGACTGCCAATAAATCGCTATTTGGCCGCCATCTTGGATTTAAAAATGGGTAAAAACGGACCTCAAATTCGGTTTTCTCAACCGCGAAAACCCTCGGACACAAATTTTCAGTCACATCCGTTGATAAACAGGATGGTTATTGATACTGCGAATAAATCGCTATTAGTGTTTTAGCCATTTAAGTTACTTTGGCCCGTTTGACAGTCATTAATTGTTAAAACTCGAACGAAAACCGTGGGTCAAATGTCAGAATAAAGATACTTAGCCGTTGTTGATGTTATGCAGTGTTACTGTTATGTGATTATTGTGATTTGATTTGTCCCTGGTGTCAAGCGGTGATGGTGTGGACTTGTTTCAGGTTTCGGTCTGTGGCAACACTGAAGGGTGGTCTGATTGGCCCATGCTTATTTTCGAGTTTATTTCCTTACAAGTGAATGAAATAAGTTAAACTCTTCGGAAGTATCATCTCCCAGTCATTCTGAATCTATCAATATATGGTTATCTAGGGTTTTGTGTAGGCGTTTACTCTGTGGAGTGACTTATTGAATAATTGGTTTTGGCGGTCGATTCAAAATTGAACCGTAAAAAAGACGGTTTTCTAAAGATTTATTTTTGCTTGAACCATGAATCAAAAATCAATTCATACCATCTGATAGATCTTTTTGGGCCCATTCTGGCCATATAGGGGGTTATGGGGTTTTGAGCGACGGTATAAGCGGTATTTAACCGAACATGCGAGAAATCCTGCTCAGAGCCTTTTTCGCGATGTTCGTAAAAAATATAAGTGGTCCCGCTAGCCAACTGCTTCTGGGGTTTTAAACTTGACCGGGGTGGCTATCGCCACTTATAATATTTTGACTTGGTACTAGGTGATGTTACCTGATTGCATGTCGAATTTACTCAAAGTATCGGTAAATGTACCATACTTCTGGTCAAGTTTACCATAACATCTAGCAGGTGCCAAAATCAGGTATCCGTAAGGTTATTTTCACTTATCTTTTTTTTTCAGTGTTTAAATTCTATGATGTGCTTTCGGTCAAAATCAATGTGAACCCAGGCTCCAATAATTAACCAGGTACCGCTTAAAGGCTTATTCGGTGGTCAAAATTAGTCTTACTTTGATTCATTTGTGCGGCGCGTTGCACCTAACTCCTTAAGCAATTTTCTCAAAGCACTTTACGGATTCGATCCGCGCACTTACGGTACTTCTGACGCGTATTCTGTCTGCCGAGTGTTTAAAGCGTTGAGTGTTGCTATTTTATTTCGCGTGTTTATCAGCTCCTGCTAGAATCACCTCCAAACAAAAAGAGATTGCCTTCTCCTCGTGTTTTTTTTTTTTTTTTTTTTTTTTTTTTTAAATAGCTTTTTGACTAAAATATGGTCCCCTCTCTGGCTCAAACTACGAAGCTCTTTTATTTGGATTTGCGGAGTCAAGATCAGAATAATTCTTGAGTTGAACTAGACCGCAATCAAGCATTTGACTTGACCATACTCTCTAAAGTGGCCTCTCCAACTGCGAATTTAAAAGCGCGAATTGACTGCTTGAACCAATGGGCTTCTTTTTCGTCGATACATTGGAACTCGACCTATTGACTTAAAGGCAGTTCATTGGCTCGATCAGTTTATTCGCGCTTTTAAATTCGCAGGTGGAGAGACCCCTTAACGCTCTCAAACGTTATGAATCGTACAAACTGGGCCAGTTTGTCAAAGGACAATCAATTGAACTGAGTTTTGCAGAAATGAACCGCCCCATCAACCATAGTTTAACGTCCCGTGCAATCTGACAACGTTGCACATGGTCTATTAACATCCATGTAAAAGGTCAAACAATGGAGAACGCACTTTTTGCAGTGTGCACTCCTTCGAATCGATATTTTATATGGGTTCAAACATGGGCGCCCGCAGCGGGGGGCAAGAGGGGGCGCATGCCCCCCCCCCCCGGAATTCAAGAGAGTCAAAATTTCACGGTAAAAATTGAAAGGAAAAAAGGAAATGCAATGCTAATTGAAGGAGTAATAATTAACACACTTCATTATTAGTTTATTTTGTAATTTTAACTCATTTTTTGCAAGGAATGGTAGAATTAAACATTTTCCTTGATATCATTTTCGTAAACACGTCAAACACATATCAACACATATCAAACACGTCAAAATTATTACTATTATTTGATACCCCTATCATGGCTTAATAATTGTACACCATTTGGATGAGAAAAAAAAGTTTTCCCTTTTTCCCCGGGGGTCGGGACCTTCCATTGAGGTTCAACAATTTTGTCCCCCCTGGGAAATTTGTCTGCGGGCGCCGGGCCCATGGGTTGAAATGGACGTAAAGCAGCGTTACCAGATTGGCCGTGACGCCACTGGGACCCTCTACAAAGGAAACCTGTAGCAGTTGGTTCCCTTCTCCAGAAATTGGTCCAATTAGGTAACAAAAAAACTCTCGTATAAATTGTATCGATCTGTGTCATTTTGCAAGAGTCACGATTTTTTATCATCAGTTTCTTCTGTTCTTAAAAATAAGCTTCATCCCGCCGGCTGTAAATGATTAGGGGTTTTGTTTTTTGTTTTTGTTTTTTTAAAGAATGAAATTCAAGTTACTCCAATTTTATTTATTTTCTTTACTTTGTTTTTATTCGTCTCTTTTGGATTAGGCACAAGTTAATTAACATTCACTCATTTAAGTAGAATAATGTGAAATCATCGCTGTGTTTAAATCATGACAACTTCACAAATCCGAAAATCACGAATCTATATACATTTTTGTTGGTTTGAAAAATCTCAAGTTGGGTATTGAAGCTGTGGCCCTTGGCCTCACAAGTTGTAATCCTATTATGTGACTTAAAATGTACTATTTAGGGACTCACCTTAGCGTCTCTGTACTTATTGTAAGTGTCTTCTTGGCTCCATTTCTGTTGATTCATATTCGAGCATCATCTCTTTTTCTCAACCCTCTCCTCTCTCCCCGCTCCCTTGCCCCACTCTCTTACCTCTCTATTTCTCTGACATTGTCTTTGAGCCATAGCATATCCGTCTCACTCCAAGAAAAGTTGAAAAATTGCCAACAAAGAATCTTTGTTTCTCATAATCTCTTCTCTTTCGAACTTTCTGTTCCAATCAATAAAAATCTCTGAAAGCCAATTAATCGGGCAAAAAATTGTAAACTAACAATTTCTTCTTATTTTTACGTATAGAGGAACGTAAATTGATTGCGATGTTGTACTAATTTCGCAACTTTCCCCTCAATGAACAAAGCATCAAATAAGTGCACGGATTTTCAAAATTGTACCTCAACGCAAAGATATTCGTACTCATGCGATGTACCTACGTTGATAAATTCAGTTATGCGCGAATTTTGTAAAATCACGCGAACACATGTCTCAGCAACAGACAAACGGCGAACAGTGCAGTGGTTCGAAACATGGACATATTCCAGACATTTCCACCGAAAAATGGCGCAGTGCGAAATCGGCAGAAAACGGTAGGAATACTAGAATAAGTTGCTATATTTATCAATCAGCTACTGAATCCAAAGGCTCTTGCACCAACGAAACTTGATTTCAAATATTTTCCACGCCTCACTCTAAATTAGGTGGGAAAATCAGGAACATTCACGCATAAGCTTTTCTTTTAAAAATGCAATAGTGAAAGGATATTTTAAACTGTTAAATTGGCGTGTACCCCTCTTTGTAGATACACCGAAAATTTAACGTTGGATGTAATGCTTGAAATCAATACACAGCAAAACAATTTCGCAAAAGACTCAATCTGATATCCCCCCCCTCCCCCGAGAACTTTTCCAAATCCAGAAAAATTGTTCTCTTAGTTCCAGTGTGCGCAGTTCAGGTCGTAAATGTCGTGAGCACAAGATAACTCGAGTAGTAACGTGCTGATACTTAATTACTGTTTTCGGAAAATGAGTCAGCGAATGGTTTTTACGGTCGAAAATGTCGGCGTAGCTAGCAATTTGGTGAATTCAATTATTAAAAACGGCTGAAAAGCGTTTACTAATTTAATCAAAGTAAAAATTGTTGAAAAATGATAGTCAGGTTATCTTAAAGCTTGAAGGGTGGATAGCTAATGACTCGTCAAAATGCAGGCATATCAAAAGTAATTGCGCCCAGCACAATGAGATGGATATGAAATCATAAAAACTTATCTTTTGCCTTACATTGTTTTTCGGTAGCATGTACCGGTAGCATTACCAACTTCGTCATACTGATCCGCACGGTTTAAAGAACGCGTTTTGGTTTAGCCGGATTCATCCTGAATTTCACGTTGATTTCTCGATAGATCCTGACTCTTCTTCTTCGTCATATTCATTTTTCATTTCTTCACTTACCCCTTTTTTTCTCTTACAAAATTTCGTTCAAGGAAAGAACAATTAATTGTTCACCAGTCTAAATGGAGCAGTTGCGAGGGTCTGACATTGGTGTATTTCATTGAAAAAAAAAATGAAAGTACTGGATGAGCTGATAATTATTAGAGGTGCCTTTGGTTTTTAGCTAAGTTTTTCGATTTTGGGCATACTCTCGTGTAAAGTTGCGAAACATCTTGTGTGTTGTGGCGTCACAACGCAAAATTTCCTTTTAAAATAACATGTTTTTGGTCAAAATCGCACACCCAGAACCCCAGAATTATGAAAGCTTATGCAGGAATCCGAAGACATCCTTTTTTGCAGCTCACAATCAGAACAGCATTCTGGTTTCGGTAACTGATTAGTTTTTTTTTTTTTTTTTTTTTTTTAAGCGTGCCGTATTTATACGGTACGCTTTTTGTTTTCATTTTCATATCTAATATATAGGTTGCATGCTTTGCTTATGGCAAAACCTTGGCGGGAAAGGGTTGAAAAATTAAAAACGTGTTTTCTTAAAACTGGTTTCATTAATCGTTAATTTATTGCTGCAATCCAGGAGGTCTCGGCGTCTATTTTCTTAAAATTGTAAAAGTTTTGGTATTCCTGTTAATTTCAATAAGTTATTAAGCGTCAAAGTCAAATTCCTTTGAACGAGAATTCCATACAGGTCCAGCAACCTAAGTCATTTGTGCCAACCTATGAGTCAAAATTCCAAGGCAGGAGGGGGGTGGAAACATCTCCCGCAGGAACCCTCTTTGCCCCTCGCCTTTGGGCTCCATCGGTCACAAGATTTCTTCACGGTGCATTAAGCGGTCGGGCCGCGCAGGGTCTAAAGACTCGGAAATGTGTCAAAATCTGTTTGACGAGGGTTTCGAAAAGAAGTGCCGGCGAAATATTGATGAAGAGCGGGAGGGGTATAGAAAAGAGAGGGACTCATTCATATCCTTAAGTAGACCTGTTTAGTGATGACGTCACGATCAGAATTGGTTCCAAACAAATGCTCTATCTCTCACTCTCGTTGATTTACCTATAAGAAATCAGATCAAAATTTTCGAACGCAAATTCGTGCTAGTTAAAGAACAGTTTTCTCAAATTTTATTGCACCATTAGATTCCACGTATTTTAAAGTATCTTTTCACTCTAACATAATTCCTAAAAGATCACAAGCTAATTTACAATCACAGTTATACCGAAAGATGTTCTACGTTTTGTCCTCGTCTTACTCACGGTCTCTTAAGAGAGTATCACCGCCATGACACTCAATCATTCCAACTTCCCTTCGTATCAAAGCTATTGTTCGAGGTATAACACATGTCGTGATGGTGCTGATGAGCCTATATCCTAGAATTTTGTGCTCATAAGAAACTGTGAGTGTGACAAGGACAAAACATAGGACTTTCTTCGATATAACTGTGATTGTGCATTGATGCGCGACGTTTCAAAAAGTTTGTGGTAGCGGGCTCATATTTTATCACTGAGAAAAAAGTGGCTGTTAAAACTGTAAGAATAGAACCATAGATGATTTCGCCTTATTTCAATCATGAGACCTATCGTTGCTATTGTCAGCGCGCTTAGATCTACGCGAATTCCGATTGTCTCTATGGAATTTCGATTATTTCTATGGAAAAAAAAGCGTGGGAATATATATCCTATCGGAAAATTCATTGAAACAATCGGAAATTTTTATAAGGGACGTGGAACCCAATGGTGTGATAAACATAACTGGTGCAAAGAACATGTTGTTTACTAGCACTTGTATTTGAAAATTTGGATCGTGTTTCATATGGGAAAACCCACGAGAGCGCGAGTGAGGCGGAGCCTTTTTTTGGAACCAATTTTTTCATGACGTCACACTAAACAGGTCTTGGTCATTGGAAACATTTGAAATTCTGGGGAATCGGCAAATTGAAAACCCCTTTATGAGCGTCTATGCAATCAAGGGATTTTTGAGGAAATTTTGGGCGTTTTGTTGAAAAAAAGGTTTTTAAAATCCAGAACAAAGGGAGGGGGGGGGGGTAAAATTCGCATTAATAGCTCTAAAAAGTGAGAGGGGCTGTCACGTGCCTTCCACCCCTGGACAGCCTCCTCGCTGCGGCATTGACTCTGGAATAACTTATTTACCTACCCTAAAAAGTTTCTCGCGTGTACAGTATTTTTTACTGGAAGCTTCTTCAAATTTTGGAAATTATAGGTCCGTATGGAACTTTGCTTTTCCAACACGAAAAATGAGATCGACCGACGGCAACAGAAAAAAAAAATAATATTACAATGCGTTATAATGAATAATGGCTTAGTTTTAACTGTAAACTTTCGATACTTTTCAACAAAATAAATGGGGGGGGGGGAATTAAAATCCACAAACGTCTTAAACCTCCACACCTACTAATCTATACCCCTAGAATGCTTGACGTGTAAAGGGCACCTGAAATGGTTAGTGCTGTATATTAAAGGATTATTTTTTCATGAATTTGCAAGTGTTCCATTTATGCATATTACATATCTACATCGTGACAATCGCAATAAGTGCTGACAGCACCTAAAACGGAAAAAAAGAAGAAAAAAAAACTGTTTATTATTTAGAATCACGGCTTTTCCGAAAATGACACTTTTTGACTTCAAAAGAACGCAACCTCATTTTTGATCCCTGAACAAGCCGTTTAAAAGGTGGAGGGATTTAGAAATATCTACTGTCTATACTTTATGTGGGTAAAAAAGATCGAGCCTTATCAAAGAATTTTCTCTTTTCATCTTTCGCAATGGGTTTGTTGCAAACTTTTGCTACAGCGCTATAGAGTTTTGATTTTTATGTAAAATCGCCTGAAAATCACATTGGCGGCATCAGATAGTCATAAAATCCATTAATAAACCCACAAAACGCATTATAAAGAAGGCCAAAATGGCAGTCGTAAAGCCGAACAATCTGTGCACGCGCATACGACGAACATCAAAGACAGGCGATCCATTTTCCCTTTTTTCGTTGAAAGGGGGGGGGGGGAAGAAAATATCTCTACAGTCAAACTGTGATTTTAAAAATTTGCGTGGTCAAGATGTTGTGTTCTATGAAGGGTGGCGGGGAGCAAAATATCAAGAATATAGGGTGTTGCAAAACTTAAGTGCCAAACTTATGGAGTGTATTTTTGGGGTCAACATATACCTATATAAGGCTTTATTTTCCTACATGAATATATGCTGCAAATGTTTCTCTTCTGAGCTAGAGCCCTCCAAAGTTTTGAAAACAGAAAGCAAAAAACAAAAAACAAACACAAAAAAACAACAACTTTGACTCATCTCCTTTTAGATACATCTGATCTTTTATTTTTTTCATCATTTCTCACCAAAGAAGCTCAATTGGACAGCACTTGTCACAAAAGAACTGAGTGACATTTTTGATAAAATTGTGATAAAATTGAGTTATTGATTGATAGACCTAGCAATACTGAATCTCGAAGCAACAAGTGCTTCTTCTAATAACAACTATTTCCCGTCAAAATTCCAGGTAAAAGTGAGCTGGTGAGCCTCATTGAAGCCATTGTCCATATAATGAAATTAAATGAGAACTTGGTTCCTTTTTTCTTAAACCTTAATCCGAGTCACGTAAAGAACCAACTCCGACTTGGATCCTTTTATAGAATTGGGAACGGACTTAAGTCCGGATTAACGGATTTTAAAATATCAACAGTGTAAACCAACTCTGTCGTTTGGTTTCTCTTAGAGATTCGGTTTTCGTGATTATGCCAAACAAAAAGAAAAAAGGAACCAAGTCACTTTAAACGCTAAAAATTAAGTAGGTACCTTTCCTGCATAGGAAATTCCACTTTTCCGGTGTTGAAATGCAAAAACATAACACGGTAGTTGTATGAAATCAAAACGTAAGTAATTCCGAGTTTTTTGTTTAAATGCTAGCTCTTCAACATTGGACTCAATTTTCTCGAGATCAGCTCCATGTCACGTGGTTCCTCTTTGATGAATTATCATTGCTAGCAAAAGCATTAAAGCTGTTCAGACTTTAGTGGCACGCTTTTCCAACACCTGCGTGTTGGAATTTTCCCTGCTTGTTTTTTTTTTTTTTTTTTTTTTTTTTTTTTCAGTGAAGTATAGTCATTCCGTCACGAGGTAAACCTGAGAGTAAAAGTGTTTTTATCATTTTGCCTTCCCTTACTTTTTATTTACGCATTCCGTCTGCTGTTTTAGTATTACAAATTATCGCTCTGCCGAGTACAGAGCTGTTGGAACAAAAATTCTTTATTCTTGCAATGTTGCGGCTCGCCTTCTGCGATATCAGCTCCTTGTAAATCTACACATGGAAAAGAATCAATGTTTATAGCGGTTTAAATTTCAATTCGTGAACCTTAAAAAAAATCGATACTTTTGTGTAAGTTCAATCAGGACTTTAACCCTTGTGAGCCTAAGGGGGGGTAGATTTGTACCCCAGGCCAGTTTTTTTGACGCCATTTTGTCAAAACTGCTCAAAATTTTTTGGGACTTCATGACATTTTAAGTTAGGATACTTAGAACACGTCTACCAAATTTCATTAATTTTTATGAATTTTTGTCGATATTATAGAAATTTAAAGTGTTGGGGTACAAATATACCCCCCTTCGTCTGCCAGTTTTAAGTTTGGAACCATCTATTACAGTGAATTTTACGGAAATTTATGTAGATTAAGAATATTAAGTCAGATCATTGAAAAAAATTGGAAATTTATCAAAATGGAAAAATAATATGGTACCTCATTACATTTTTTCCATTTTTTTATTTTGACATTTTTTTTAAAAGTAGGTGTAAATTTGGCAACATAGCAAAAATTTACTCAAATTTCACATAAATTACTCTCTTAGGGTACTAAGTACATAATCCATCCATTAAAGTTTCAAAATTATTGATACTGACTGTGCTGCATAAAAATATCCTTGGGGTACAAAAATACCCCCCCTTAGTCCTTTGTGTTACCAAAATACCTTAGGCTCACAAGGGTTAAAAGAATAACGATAATTAATTGTTCATGAGCCTCCACTCTGTCATAGTAGTAGACTCGTTGAACTTGCATTTCGATAAAATGTGTATAGAATCTCTCAATTTTTCCTTGACGATTTGACAACGAGGGAGCCGAAACTTATATAGAGGGTTTATTTTGGTATGTGACGCGTGGAGCACAGCGTGAGCTTGCAGCTTGGCATACTGCGAAGCTCCGACCCGTGTAACTTTGCGTCTCTGTCGCTTCCCTGACTGTCTCTCTTTGGGCCCCAGGATTACCAACGTTGTCAAGTATATTCTCACTTACTTTTACGATCAACTTTTGTTTAAACCATAATGATAGCCAGACTATACGAACTTAGTTTATTTGCTTGATATTTTACTATTGACCCGGGACCAAAACTGAACTGATTCATCTTCGTTTTTTAATAGACTTTTCCTATCTTTTTCAATTTTTAGTACTGACTGCTGTATTCGTGCAATTTGGCAACATTAAATTTTCTTCATTTAAACCTTTACTTAGTGAAATAATGGATTTTTGGTGTTGAGGCAATGGATACTGTTTACGTGGGTTTAAATAGCAAAGAAGCACTGTTGCCAGGTTACACGAGCCACCCGTCATAGTTGCCTCTGGTCCTACGTTTCATTAATTCATTTTTTTTATTTTGATTTTTAGTTGGAAGAAATCCACTTTTTGTTTAAAAAAAAAAAAAAAAATCTTGCGTACGTTTCTCGGACGTCAAGAGATAGAAATTTATTCAGTTTTGAATGGATACATGCCTCAATTCTTATGAAAATCACTCCTATTCTTTAATGGATCCGCACCTCGGAGACCGGCTCAATTGGTCTGTCACAATCTTATGCTACTTTTAAAAATGAAATGAGAAAATTCTCGACTTGTATTGAACCAACCCATTACATCAGCCCAGTAGCGGATCCAGGGGGGGGGGGGGGGCACGGGGGCACGTGCCTCCCCAGAAGCCTCAAATTTTGCCTTTTTTCTATAGAAAATATCCCGAAATTGCTTCCATCTCCAACGCTTCAAATTTCAAAATTTCACAGGCGTGCCCCGGGCCCCCCTTTCCCAGAAAAATGTCTGGATCCGCCACTGAATCAGCCTTATACAACTTTTGATGGATTTTCGTGCAGCGATTCAGAATTTCCGACATTATTACATCAAAAGTACGTAAGAAAAAGTCACTGCAAGCGGAATTTTTGAGCGTCCGAAGTTCAGCAGGTTTATACTAATGCGGGAGGGTTCGGAGAGAGTCGCTGGATATGGTCTCAACAACTACTGTCTTAAGCCGCTGATTGTTTTGCATAATGCATACCATTGAACTCGTGTTTATATGTTTACATTCACCTTGTCGTGCTAAGAGATGAAAACGACTCTGCTGGTCCAAAGATCAACCGGACGGATGTCTACGCATGAAGCTTAATATTCGCGCATCTTCTTTTCGACGGCTTGTTTACTGTTCGCGATAATTTGAAATTTCCGCTCAGTCACTTATAATTGGGTCGTCGACACTCAAGAGTATCAACTTACTGAAACAATGCAACGGAATGAGTTGTATGTCATCTACCAGCAGCGTTTTGTTGAAGCAAATGACGTAATGCTCGGTAGAAACGAATGCAAAATTCAGTCGTAGTGGGCCAAGCATCGAAACAAAATACCTTGAAAATCTCTTCATCATCGCATTACTTTCTCAATTTTTCTAACTTTGTTTGAGTGAGCTAGTCAAAATTTTCTAGTTTGGTGAGTGCTCATTTCTTTCGTCGTTTTATGATTTAACTTTTCTATAAGTGGTCTGGCAACAATGTCTGTACGGAAGTGATACCACCTACCGGCGATTATGTGGAAGTAACTTGCAGTGTGTGGCTCTATCTATCGGGTAACGCTGCAAGCTATAAAATTCTTAGTTTTTCCGTTCGAGCACAGAAAAAATCAAAATGAATCTTAATATAGCAAAACATTGCCAGAAATCGGGAATACATTTTACATTGCCAAAATTATAGTTTAAGAAATGCTACTGTGCCTAAAATATTGTTGATTTTGCAATATTTTTTGCTTTACTAGCAATTTTTTTAATAAACTAGCAATATTTTCGCTTCATTAGCCGTACCTATAGTCCCTAAATATGAAAGAGTCTCGCCATACGAGGTTCCATCTCTGATTGGCTGCTGAAAAGTGAAGAAGAAGAAGGGGTCTATGAAGCCTGGAGGCGCGCCTCTTGTTTACATCTTCATGGAACCATCTTCACTGCTGCCCAGCTTTGAGGAAACTTTCGGCATTTTTAGCTTGTTCTTATGAAATTTGAATTAGATATTGATGAAAATGTGTTCAGAACAGAATAAAATTCACGCATTACTTTTAAAACAGGTAGTGAGCCTATCGGGTATTGGAGGTTAGGTTGACCTAACAAAGATTACTTCCACACGAATACATACATATGTAATCTCTGGCGGGAAGATCGTTGGATAAAAATGTAAACAAGAGGCGCGCCTCCAGGCTCCTCAGACACCATCTTCTTCCTCACTTCTATTCACGTGTCTTGAATCTTTCATATACAGGGACTCTAGCCGTACCTAATATCAGCAGTTTTAGCAATATTTTTTGCTAAATTGACATTTTTTGAAATGTAATTTTAGCATTGTAAAATGTATTCCCGATTTTTAGCGATGTTTGGCTATTTCTACTTTCATATTTTTTTTCGGTGTGAAGATGGAGATATAGATATGGCTACTGAGCTCTCCTCTTTTGGACGAATCAAATCATTGCAGTAAAAGTTCAAGTGAATGGGTCAATCAATGCCACTAATTTTGAGTTACTTTTTCGTTTTAACCCTTTATGGACCAAGCCCGAGTATACTCGTTTTTCCTCTCAAGCCTACTTCACATTGTTTCAGTCTTCATTCTGGATAAAGGCGACTATCGATGAAAACGGGTACAGGATAAGATATTTTAGAGCGCCTTCAAACAGTCATATAGGCAATTCCAACTCCCCCGAGTACGAACAGTTAACTACCTTCCCTTCATAAACGGAAGAAGGGCGTTCTATTGAAATAACCTGGCCCTTAGAGGGTTAGTTTAGTGCTCAGAAAAGTGACTGTCTTGTTAGCGGTGGCGAACAATGAAACGAACAAAATTAGTTGGTCCAACAACAACAACTCTAATTACTCTTTCCAAAATTCATTCAAAGAAATAATTTAAAATTACATTTGATTTCAATAGTTAGCATATGTATTGTGTTGTCTGTTCGAGTGATCATCCAAGACGATCACACTGAATGCATCGCGCAAAAATAGTATCAGAAGTGGAAAAATACCTAATATAGGACTGGAAAAGTATCCGCAACTATACCACCAAAGTCCAGGGCGTCACTTTCTTGTTGGGGTATTTTTTTTTTTTTTTTTTTTTTTTTTTTTTTTTTTTTTTTTTTAATTCAGTAGGCAATTTCAATGTAATTTTAAAGACGTGCGTCACCTCGTCACTCTTGCGTCATTTCGACTTAGAACCAATGCTCGAAATTGCTGCAGCAAAATAAGCTAACAACCGATTGCAAGCTGCAGAGATTAATCGGTGAGACTTTTCTTTCTTTAATTATCGCACGCATCAAATAAAATCATAAAATCGGACTGATTACATTCAGTTTGTTTCCGAATTCCGTTCAAATAAGAATAAAAAGCGAAAATAGGGAACTCATATAAGATAGACAAAATACAATGGGTCTGTTGCATACTTTTGCTACAACAATATAGAACCTTGATTCTTAAGTAAAATTCGGCGAAACTAATGATGCGCACATTAAAAACGTTCAAAATCCACTCATTAACTCAGGAAATCTATCAATTTCAAACAGCCCGCGCTATACTAGACACTATTTGCACCGGTATACTACTACTTAGACGGAACCACCGTGCATGAGTAAACAACATCGTAACTACAAAATGATGGAATTTCTTTTTTAATACGTGAAATATAAGCTGCATTTGCTGTCTGGTCTTTTCAGTTTATCAAATATTACAAAATAATATACTTAAAGAAGAGTACGCATCTAAACGAAACATTCCAATGTTTGTAAGTTCTGTTCATGTTTGCATAAACGACATGGTTCCATCTATGTAGTTATAAGTCGATGATATAGTGTCTAGTGTAGCGCGGGTTGTTTGAAATGGAAGGTATTTTCTGAGTTAATGAGTGGATTTGGAAAGTTTATAATGTGCGCATCGTTATTTTCGCCGAATTTTACGTTAGAAACAATGTGTCATATTGATGTAGCGAAAGTACGCTACAGACCCATTGTTTGACTCAACAAAAAAACCCACAGCATTTTGGAGCATGGCTCGCTGATTACCAAATACCAGTCTTATTAAAAGGAGTAGGCCTAGGATCATTGTCAAGGCTCAAAGGTCAAGTAGACGTAACCGCTCTGAGTGATAAATTCAAGGGCGGGCGAGAGAAAGTAACTTGGAGCTTCGCGCCTTGCCTTGCTCTCGCGGATCGCAACTTTGCAAAGCTGCAGCTCCACCACACCGCCGCGCCACCAGCCATTGACATCAGCCGCTGTGCTATCAACGCCGAGAAAAAAATCCCATCTTCAAAAACTTCCTTCGCCTTCATTTCTCGCCTGATTTCGAACCATTTTAAACTTTCAAGGATGAAGGTCTTTGGGTAGCTCCACCTTCGATTAGGGTAAAAGTAATCTTATGACGTTTAATAAAAACTTCATAAAACAAAACAAAAAACAAAAAATCACGAAGGAACGTTTCGGTAAAAAGACTTTATTTTAACGTTGATATCAATTGAAAGGTAGATTAGGGGTTATGTGACATTTTGGAAAAAATCGAGTTAGCACAGTGGATGAAGGAGTTATGATGGTATCTATCTATAAATTTTCCAGCTTGGTTCAAAAAATGTAAGATATGATCCTACTTTCAAAGCTGTTGCGGGGTTGATGTTCAGCTAAAATGTCAAAAACGTCCACATTTTGAACTTTAAAGTCGATTTTCTCAAAATCAAAAAATTGTCACATAACCCCTTTATCCACTCTACCCTTATTGTCATTGCTCTGCCGGGTTATCTGACTCGAAATTTCCCGTCGGGGACTCCTCCCCTCCCCCCCCCCCCCCCGCTCGGAGGTTTACTTGGTGTTATTCCGCTTGAGACCAACAAACAACATGGAGGAACTGAAAGTTTTCTACCCTTCGTGGAGGGACTCTTTTAATTTCCACATTTACATTTTTCAATCTAGAAACGTTTAATTTATGCCATTTGAACCCCTGAAAAAGATCGAACTGGTGGTAGTACTCATCTCACTCCGTCGAATCGATACTTTATACAGCTTTAAAGTGAGGGACTGTAGCGTTGCCAGATTGCACGCGTCGCTACCAGTCTTTCACTATAGCCATCACTAAACTTTTTCTACATCTCGTTTATTATGAAAGTTAAATTACAATACAACCTGATTTTGACTCAAAGACTGGACTTTATATTTAAAAAAAAAAAAAAAAAAAAAAAAAAAAAAAAAAAAAAAAAAAAAAGGAGAGAGAGAAGGAGATTCACTTTTATTTTTGAGGAACGAGGCAATATAAATTCCCTTTTTGAAATGGATCCATAATTTTACTGGACCACTTGTGTCAAACCGCGAGACTTATAGCACCCGGACTCGTAAACTTTTATACGCCTGTGTATAGTGATGACGCATCTTAAAATTTCATTTTATATTCAAGCTTCGTTCTTGGAATTTACTGGAAAAGCTACCCCCTTCTCATACGGCCACATTGGTGAATTTTATTTTTCGGTAAAACCAACTACTAATATCAACGTCACATTAATTGGCAACCGGTTCGCGGTTCGCGGGCATTAACCATCTACTCGCGAACGAGGAGAAGATGCGTTTGGGAAGAAATTACGTAGATCGAGTAATTCCATCCTCTGCACAAAACCAGTTCCAGGAATTTATACACTGAAGTCGTTTTCCTCTTGCCCGAGATGTATATAGATTCTCTTTCTCTCTCTCTCTCTCTCTCTCTCTCTCTCTCTCTCTCTCTCTCTCTCTCTCTCTCTCTCTCTCTCTCTCTTTCTTTTTCACTCATATACTCTTTTTCTCTTCCTTTCCTCTTTCGCTCTCCCCTTTCTCTCCATCTCTTTATATAAACCTTGCTAAGCCGAGCTGAGGGACCAGTCAAAGAAACGGCTCGCAAGGAGCTCGGCCCCAGCCAAAAGAATCTCTCATAATTGAGAGCAGGTTCAGATTGAGTTTCTGCGTTTATTTACAACACTTAATGAGCAGCAAGGATTCAATATTGTATCCTCGATCCCCGTTCTTTGAGTCAGTGGTTCTCCTTTACTCGCGACATCACACAGAACTGGAAAGAAGTTGCCGGGGAATCAGCGCTCAAGGGGGGGGGGGGGTCGGATCCTTGATAGAGAATTTTGGGCCTGGGCCCACATTATGTAAATGGTTAAATAAAACAATTGGTATGTAAAAAAAAGTCTGTTTTAACAAATATTTAAGTGAGGGCGGATTCAAACTAAAAAAAAAAAAAATTAACTGCAATGGGGCTGGCTGCTGAGGGTCAATTCAGATGTAGAAACTTTCAAAAATGTTGTTAGTAGCTCTAAAAACTTTCGAAATCCACTATTAAACTCGAAAATACTTCCAAACGCACGACCGTAATGGCGGTGTTGGGCTCTAATAATGGGAGCCCATCTTAATTACTCTTTTTATGCCGGGAAGGCAGATTCACAGAGTATAATAACTAGCCACCATCAGAGGAGTTGTTAACATCCGATTAATGGTACCTTGACACCTAGTGAGTAGTGATACCGGTGCCAAAGACAAGCCGTATTTAATTGGCCACTTCTTGATGTGTGTGCGAAGACCTCTAAAGTAGCTTCCAAGTTGACATTTGGTGATCGGTGCGCAACGTGCATCATTTTCAAACATTTGCAAATTAACGGACATTCTTTTGACGTCTAAACTTTCAAAATGTTATGTCAATCAACGGTTAATGCATCTGTGGAATGATTGATGATTATCCCTGACAACATCGATGATCGTCAAAGGTTTGAGGGCCGCCATACTATGGTGCTGGATGGTGCGCACCAATCACCAGATGCTCATACTATGATCGTCTGAAGATTCCTTTATGTTTGTGAGTTTCGTTAAAATAAACCAGTGCTCTCTCCTCAAGAGTCAAAGGTACTTGATATACGGGTGAACTTGCGCATAATTAACTAACGTAACTCCGTGATCTGGCGTATTTCACGCGGCTCTGACCACACCGCGCCATGACAGATGAGTCATACCAACACCATGGTATATGGTGTTGGTCATACTATCCACAGGACATTCAACTGCTTTTTTTTTTTTTTTTTTTTTTTTTTTTTTTTTTTTTTTTTTTTACAAAATAATTGGTCCTTATTTTGGTTATCAATTAACTTTTTAGAGCTACAGACGAAAACAAAGGGACCTTCTCTACTTTTCCGTTCATTTGTATGTTGCTCGTCACTGACGCAACCAGGATCTCTTCCATCTCTCGTTTCCCATTTGAATGCATAAGTAGGAAAAGGACAGAAAGAGGGGGTTTTATCCCGTTCATCCTTGTCTATAACATACGTTTTTTAATGGAGGAAAGAGAGGGATGAAGAAACTCTCGGTGCGCTACTGTTGCTCGTTAGTAGTCTGATTGTCCTTACAACGACACGATTGTCTTTGTCTGTGAAGAATAACACTCATACTTTTCTCTTTAGAAAGACTCGAAAGCAAATATATAAAACCTCCAATGTTCTTTTTCGCACAATGTTTTGCGAGGTTGGTTCACTTGTTACGTTTTATGTCAGTAAAAAGTGAATGTTTGTCATAAATGTACATCTTTTTGAAATACACATCATATTTTTAACGAAGGAAAAATTTCGAGATGACAATTTTGTTATACTCGTTTATTGCAGACTCAGTATGTATCTCATTTGCACTTAATTTTTCTTCCAATGCCCAGTATACGTGCAGGTGCACTTTTTCGTCAGTGGCGTAGCGTGCAATTTGGCAACGTTGTATTTTGTCCATTTAAAGCCATGTAAAAGGTCGAATGTGAAGGTGTTGACCGAAGACCCAAAAGTTGGAGCTTTTCCATTCGTTTAAATGGACAACCTGCAACGTTGCCAAATTGCAGGCTACGCCTCTGTTTTTCGTGTTTCGTTTGTTTGATTGTTTGTTTTTAATCGGATCTTTCAAAGTTAATTCCTCTGAATTATCTTGAAAAATATCATCTCTCTACAAGCCACACCCAAGATAGACGATAGACTTGGCACAGACTCTGCACTGTGGCACTGTGATTGGGGTGGGGGTTGTTGATAATGTGTGATCGAGTGGAAATAATATCATGGCGTCTTCTGTAAGCGATAAGAGGTAAAGAGGTTTGAACAAGAGCTGTTGAGTGTTGATACATCTTCAAACGGTAGAATAATCATGAACCAATCGGCAATGAGAACAACCAACCTGATGTGACCCGGAATAACCCTCTCGCGAAGCATTTTGGGAAGCTTTGTTTTTCTTTTTGTCCATGCTTTTTGACTTTTTTGAGCTGAGAGTGACTTGAGCTCACCATTTCATTGAATTTTTCTTTGATGATTTTATCACTGTTACTTTTCGCTTCTCTGTTGCATCGACCAGCCCTCGGCCATTCCTTCTCGTCTACGTAATTCAACAGCCAACTCCAACTATAAAAAAACATCATTTTCTGCTTTTAGTCAAGTCGTATAATATTGAAAAAGTCCATCTTCACAAAATCTAGAGACTCTTGCTATGTTACTTATCAGCCCTCGGCCATTCCTTCTCGTCTACGTAATTCAACAGCCAACTCCAACTATAAAAAAACATCATTTTCTGCTTTTAGTCAAGTCGTATAATATTGAAAAAGTCCATCTTCACAAAATCTAGAGACTCTTGCTATGTTACTTATCAGCCCTCGGCCATTCCTTCTCGTCTACGTAATTCAACAGCCAACTCCAACTATAAAAAAACATCATTTTCTGCTTTTAGTCAAGTCGTATAATATTGAAAAAGTCCATCTTCACAAAATCTAGAGACTCTTGCTATGTTACTTATCAGCCCTCGGCCATTCCTTCTCGTCTACGTAATTCAACAGCCAACTCCAACTATAAAAAAAAATCATTTTCTGCTTTTAGTCAAGTCGTATAATATTGAAAAAGTCCATCTTCACAAAATCTAGAGACTCTTGCTATGTTACTTATCAGCCCTCGGCCATTCCTTCTCGTCTACGTAATTCAACAGCCAACTCCAACTATAAAAAAACATCATTTTCTGCTTTTAGTCAAGTCGTATAATATTGAAAAAGTCCATCTTCACAAAATCTAGAGACTCTTGCTATGTTACTTATCAGCCCTCGGCCATTCCTTCTCGTCTACGTAATTCAACAGCCAACTCCAACTATAAAAAAACATCATTTTCTGCTTTTAGTCAAGTCGTATAATATTGAAAAAGTCCATCTTCACAAAATCTAGAGACTCTTGCTATGTTACTTATCAGCCCTCGGCCATTCCTTCTCGTCTACGTAATTCAACAGCCAACTCCAACTATAAAAAAACATCATTTTCTGCTTTTAGTCAAGTCGTATAATATTGAAAAAGTCCATCTTCACAAAATCTAGAGACTCTTGCTATGTTACTTATCAGCCCTCGGCCATTCCTTCTCGTCTACGTAATTCAACAGCCAACTCCAACTATAAAAAAACATCATTTTCTGCTTTTAGTCAAGTCGTATAATATTGAAAAAGTCCATCTTCACAAAATCTAGAGACTCTTGCTATGTTACTTATCAGCCCTCGGCCATTCCTTCTCGTCTACGTAATTCAACAGCCAACTCCAACTATAAAAAAACATCATTTTCTGCTTTTAGTCAAGTCGTATAATATTGAAAAAGTCCATCTTCACAAAATCTAGAGACTCTTGCCATCGGGTAGTTTTATGAGCACATTAATCGGACAATTTTATCAATCCAAAAATAAAAATAACCAAGATTGTATCGTCCTAATTTTGTGCTTGTATTTTTTGCGGGTGTATGCTCCCTCTATGCTTCATTTAAGTTACTTATGTTACTTATTTCAGCATGGTGTTAAAACTCTCCCCATATCTTCATTGAATTGTGCCACTGATCATGGATTATGGACCACTCTGCCCAAAATGCATTCAATGTTTAAATAAAAAATAATGTAATTAAACTACATATTGCCAATGAAAAGTGTGTCCTTTATTATCAAAACACAGATGCAGCAAGTGACTCTTTAATATAATAGAACGTATTTATACTAATGTCTTTTCACAGTTATAAGGAGGCGTATGATATGTCAGCTAAACCCTTCCCTCCTCGCTTTCATCCTTCTTATCCCCTCTTGAGACCAAGTTACATCGAAGCTCGATAATCCTATGACCTGTTGAAAGCGAGAAAGAGTTAATGGCGATAATTCCGCGGAATGGCACTTGGTTTACAATTCGCGGGTGCCTAGCTCGGAGGCTCGGCTGCTGGGAAGTGCATGAGGCGAACTGCGAATGACTGGTGACACTGCCATAGGCTAAGCGGAAGCCGCTAAGAGGCGAGGAGAAGCTCTTTTAGCTTGTAGGGATGGCTGCCTCTGCGGCTAATTGTAAACATTTAAGAGTCGCGCTTCCGCGGCGGCGAAAGGCATAAGTTCTGGTCGACTTCTCGATTTCACCGGCGAAGAAAAGACTATATGGAAGGTGGCATTCCCATCATTCATAATGGTAATCACAGAGCTCTGTAATCTTTGTTACTCCGACGCAATTCTCCGGTGAATTCCGGAACATTACCAACTCTGTTTCAGCTTCGGGTGAGCCAACCCGGTGAAGTAGTGACTGCATCTGGTTGCCGCCGTTGGGGTCCACCGGTCAGCGAAGCCAGTATTCACCGCAACCACACCACTACCGCACCGGTTTGGAGGTCACTTCGTGAGCGCTGCGGCCGGCGCCACGCTGATCGCTGCACAGTAAGATCCTGTGAGTGTGAATCGCTCGTTGCTGATATTTTGCGCCGCGCTTTGATTCCGCTAATAAATCTGTGTTCGCACTATTCATGCATTTAACCCCTTATGGACCAAGCCCGAATATACTTGGTTTTCTCCTCTAGTCTATTTCACATTGATCCAGTATCAGGATTCCAAATAAACACGATTCTCGTTGTAGTATAGAAGATGAGATTTCGTCTGGCGCCTTCAATCTGACGTATATGCAATTCCAACTCCCCCGAGTACGAACAGTTAACTACCTTCCCTACACAAACGGAAAAGTGACGTTCATGTGAACTAACCTGGTCTTTAAAGGTTTAATCGAAACCTTTATGTTGGTAAGTTCAACAAGTGAAAAACCACCGTGCGATCAATCAAGCTGGTCGATAACTATTCCTACTCTGCGGTACTTGTTTTTGCCTACATCATTAATTGAAGGTGCTCATTGATGCGTCCTTTTGCTTTTCACAGCTCTCCCCCCCCCCCCCCCCCCCCCATCCGAGGTTTTTTCACTGTCAATGTGATTAAATAAAACTGAATGATAGAGATTTCTAGTAAACGGAATTGTACGCCGTTTCTCAAAGGGTTAATTTTGCTTTTCACAGCTCATTTGGTCCCCCCCCCCGAAAGTTTTTTTACTGTCAATGTGATTAAATAAAACTGAATGATAGAGATTTCTAGTAAACGGAATTGTACGCCGTTTCTCAAAGGGTTAATTTGGGAATATAGAGAAAAATATTGATTGAAATTCACCCTTTAGTGTCTTCTTTGGATGTGTGAAATACGCATGGGCGCCGACAGAAAAAAAAAACCCCAAGGTGGGCTAAAAGCATTATCGCTGCAAAATCGAATTTTTGGTAGCAAATCCTGAATTTCCCCCAATTTGACATATTATAAGCTTGCTTTTTTTTTTTTTTTTTTTTTTTTTTTTTTTTTGTTAGTAAGTCTATACAGTCGGAGACAAGAGGAATGGCAGACGACTCCATAGATCTTGGCTTGTACTCAGTTCACGATAAGAAGGCGGGTGAGAATTCCGGTAGTAACGCACTATTTACTATTTAGCAACAGTGGGGCTATATGACGGCTACTCCGCCCCTTCACAGTGGCCCTTGTTCTCCCGACCTCTCTCTTGGCACGGAGGATTTCCAAGAACTGACAGACTCTAACATTTACACATGTCCAGTGCAAATTGCAAACGGTCAAAAATACGAAAAAATGGAAGAAATTTTCGCCCTAAAGGACCGAAATTAAATCCAAATTAAATTCAGGATATTTTGTCTAATATCGAATTTCTGAGAGTCTTCAATATTCAAACTCGACTATTTTCGCCGAGTTTTGGCCCTTTAGGGCGAAAATTTCGTCCGTTTTGTCGTATTTTTGACCGTTTGCAATTTTCACTGGACGTGCGTAAATGTTAGAGGCTGGTAATTCTTGGAAATCCTCCGTGCCAAGAGAGAGGTCGGGAGAACAAGGGCCACTGTGAAGGGTTGGAGTAGCCGGCATTGCCGCACTGTTGCTAAATAGTGCATTACTACCTGAATTCTCAGCCGCCTTCTTATCGTGAACAGAGTATAGGTAGGCAATTTGCAATGATTCAATTCGTGAAGATGAGTATTGCGGGTAGCCTTCCTCCAGGGATCGTCTGACATAGTCTTTTTGTCCCCGACCGTGCATCTAAATTTCATTTTTCACTATTTTAATAGAGGACCGATTCCTCCTCCTCCTCCCTCTGCCTCACCCCTTCCGCGGCGCGCTTGGAACATGGATAGTGCAATTTCGAGATCGTGGATCTGTCGTATCACCATCGGTAGCATTTAAAACAATTGCGATACGATCGCCAAGGGGTTGTCGAGAAAGTCATGCTCATTGGCAATTTGTTCTTACCCTTTTTTTGCAATGCTTCAATGGGTCTGTTGCATACTTTAGCTACAACAATAAATGTAGAACCTTGATTCTTATGTGAAACTCGGCGAAAATAACGATGCGCACATTAAAAACGTTCAAAATCCACTCATTAACTCAGGAAATCACTTCAATTTCAAACAGCCCGCGCTACACTAGACACTATTTGCACCGGTATACTTCTACATAGACGGAACCACCGTGCATAAGTAAACAACATCGTAACTACAAAATGATGGAATTCCCTTCTAAATACATGAAATATTGGCTGCATTTGCTGTCTGGTATTTTCGGTTTATCAAAGATTACAAAATAGTACAAAGAAATGTACGCATCTAAACGAAACATTCCAATGTTTGTAAGTTCTGTTCATGTTTACATAAACAAGATGGTTCCATCTATGTAGTTATAAGTCGGTGATATAGTGTCTTGTGTAGCGCCGGTTGTTTGAAATTGAAGGTATTTTCTGAGTTAATGAGTAAATTTTAAAAGTTTTTACTTAATGTGCGCATCGTTATTTTCGCCGAATTTTACGTTAGAGACAGTGTGTCATATTGATGTAGCAAAAGTACGCAACAGACCCATTTGCCTAACTTTATGGTACACTGTGCGATGACTGGGACTTAGCCTCAGTGGCTCCCGATCACCTCTCCCTCCGGGTGCGCCCCGTCAAGCGTCCCCCGGTGCACCACGGCTGAGCCGGATCGAGCCGGGGCTATTCCGCACCAGTCCCGTTGCCGTTCTGACGTCCACCGTCGACAGATTTACTGCGGGCACCAGCCAGACGGCACCCCATCGCACTCGAAGATTATGCGAAAAAAAATCATAGGATTTTAGTTCATTTTGTCACCGCATCTGACATCAGCGCGAGAACAAGCCAAGCGCCCGGCCTGACCTACCTCAAGATCCGAACTTTACATCTCTTGGTCAGGCGCTCAAGTTGTTATATACCCCCTCCCCTACACCAATAGACCGGCCGGCCGCGACCACGTAATTATATTACGGACTTTCCTGGATCGAGTACTGGTGTGGGTAATACGTTTGCATCCGTTATGATCATCCTCAGTATGGGTGAGCAAGCGATATATATGTATCTACGTATATACGAACGGACCGGACACTTCTATCCGCGCCGTAAATGCCGTAAAACATGGACCGTAATTTTTTGGATTAATAATTGAAACATTGAGTTTTATTGCGCTTTAATTAAAACCCATTGCTTTTAGTGTCGAAGAAGATCCTTTGATATACACTCGGAGACTTGTGTTTTCTCGCGCGGCAAAGCATGACCGAGGCACCGAGGCTCGTTGTTGGTCGTCGACTTGTTGTACCATGCTTCCACTCTAATTCACTGGCAGTACTTTTTTTTTGGACTACACGACTAGACGGGCGCTATAGTAAAAATGGAGCATCGGAGGGCCTGCTTGGCCTGCTCCCATGATTTCGAGATGTGAGTTTCAAAATATATCGTTGCAGAAAAGAGTAACGTTGGGCGCGGCGCAGTTTTAATTCCAGTAACGTTGTATATTTTGTCCATCGAAAGTTCAAAAACTCTTGAAAATGATCGAACTGGAGGATACACGATCCACTGAGGAACACTCTTACAACCGAACTTTGGCACGCACCTTTAAATAGTTTAAATGGATTAAATGCAACGCTGTCAAATTGCAATCTATGAATGGGTCTCTTGCAAACTTTTGCTACAGCGTTATAGAGTGTTCAATCTCATGTAAAATCGTGTGAAAAGTCTATTGGTGGAATCAGAAAGTCATGAAATGCGATAGTAAACTCAGAAGAGACGTTTAGTGAAATCCAAGATGGTGGACGAATGAGCCATGGACAGTAAACAAGTCCCATCTAAAGGGTCTGTTGCAAACTTTTGCTACAACGATTAAGATAGAATAATCTAATGTAAAATCGCATGAAAAGACCATTGGTGGCATCAGGAAGTCATAAAATGCAGTATGAAACTCACGAGAGACGTTTAATGAAATCCAAGATGGCGGTAAAATATCGAGCAACCTGTAAGCATGCACCACGAACATCCAAGGATAGCCAACCTCACAATATCGATCACACCCAATCACAACGTAAATAAACACATAACCTCTGAAGCTGTGAGGTTGTCAACGTTGACAATCCTTGGATGTTAAAGGAGCATGTTTAAAGATTGCTCGATATTTTACCGCCACCTTGGATTTCATGAAACGTCTCTTGTGAGTTTATTATCGCATTTCATGACTTTCTGATGCCACTAATGGACTTTTCGGGCGATTTTACATACGACGAAACATTCTTTATCGTTGTAGCGAAAGTTTGCAACAGACCCATTGAGTTCTATTATTTTTAATTTTTTTTTTTCTTGGTTTTTTTTTCTCTTCTTTTGAACTTGAAATACGTGGAGACAGTTATAAGTTCGGTTCACATCCTGATGTGGTGAGAGTTGATTTTGCACTGGTATGGGTGGATTTTGGTCAGTCGCGTCCGACTAGGGCTTAAAAATCTTGGTATAATATGAGACCGTCTGGAAGATAAAAGCTCATATAGGTATCTGAAAAACAAGATCAACAGTTTCCGTACTAACTGCGGATCTCGCCCGCTTTAATTTTATTTCTTTTGCGGTCGTAAAATACAAAACAAAACAAAAAACAAACAAGTGCGAAGAGCCTCCTCGTTAGTGTGAGGAATGGGTGTCTAAACAATAAAAACATGTACATTTGATATAAGTACTCACTGTTGACTGGTGGCAAAGCGTGTAAACTGGCAGCGTTACATTTTATCAATTTAAACTCATGCAGAAGATCCAACAATTATGTTTGTGGTGAATAACCTCGAGTTCGACTCATTTAATGGATTTAAATGGACAGCATGCAACGTTGCCAGATTGCTAGCTTCACCATGGGGCAGTTGCAAGGGTTTGAAATTTCAAGTTTTTTATGAAGAAAATAGAACTTGATGAGCTGAGAACAATGGTGCCTTTGGTTTTTCCCCAAGTGTCCCGGTTTCGGAGATACACTGGTATAAAGTTGTAAAAAATCGTGAGCGTAGTGACGTCACCAGTCACCACGCGGAATTCCCATTTAAAACAATGTATTTTGAGCCAAAATCACATCTCCGGCACAATGGGAAACAATTAGAAACCAAAGGCATATTTGTTCTCAGCTTATCAACTACTTTCATTTTCTTTATAAAAAACACAACATTTCAGACCCTTGCAACTGCCCCATAGCCGCTCAAAGCTGTCTTTTTGTAAAACATACATGTTAAAGGTTACTATGGAAACCGATTGTATTCCTTTCCTGAGATTATTACTGTTAACCATATTGTTCTATTGGATTATTATTATTATTATTAAACATAACAAGTAATCATCCTCAATATTGTTGCTTATTCGTTGAATAGGTACTCAACAATACACGTTCATTGACATTTTTCAATCCACCGACAATTCCACCGGTTATGATCACAAGATTATGCAGTTTAGATAAGTGTATAACTATAATGCACGGAAATATTCTAGTCTGTTATCTTTTCTCAACCGGTGCGTGGATTCTTCACTGACTTTAAAAAAAATTGCGGATATTTTGATAATTTAACTGTGATGCCACCGATTGAGGAAATATTTCAGATGCGAGTATTTTCGTGCATTACTTTCGTAGGTACACTGTAGAGTCCCTATATACCATGAGAGTTGCGCCATTGCTGAATCCATTTCTGATTGGCTCTCAGATTTAGGCTGTCAAGAAAGCTCCAAGAGGCAAAATGCAAATGGCGGAGGGTTTGTTTACTTTTCGCGAACTCGCTTTCATTACACATTTGAAGTATTAATGACCGCGGTAATTTTTGGGAATTTTTCTTCTGCTTGAATTGAATTACGGAGAACATTATCTCTTCCAATAACGACCGTTACTGTCGAAAATCAGAACCTAACCTGTAAGAGATAGCGAAATAGCGACAACAGTGCAGAGGCAAATGGCCATCCGCCATATGCAATTTGCCTCTTGGGGGCTCCATCGATCCGCTTCTTCTTCTTCATTTTGAGAGTCTTGTCGTAACTCTCATAGTATATAGGGACTCTAGTACACTGGACTGAACTATGAGATCTTTTGTTCAACCGGTGGAATCGTCGGTAATTGAAAAATGTTATAAATGTGTACACGAAATGGTAGCTCTGCTAGGTACTCTACATTCACAAAGTGAAAAAGCAGTATCAAACTTCCTTTGCGCACAATGGGTCTGTTGCATAATTTTGCTGCAACAATATAGAACCTTGATTCTTATGTAAAATTCGGCGAAAATAACGATGCGCACATTAAAAACGTTCAAAATCCACTCATTAACTCAGGAAATCATTTCAATTTCAAACAACCCGCGCTACACTAGACACTATTTGCACCGGTATACTTCTACATAGACGGAACCACCGTGCAACATCGTAACTACAAGATGATGGAATTTCTTTTTTAATACACCGAAAAAAAAGATTAGTGAAAATAACCATACGGATACCTGATTTTGGCACCTGCTAGATGTTATGGTAAACTTGGCCAGAAGTATGGTACATTTACCGATACTTTGATTAAATTCGACATGCAATCAGGTAACATCACCTAGTACCTAGTCAAAACATAGTATACTTCTGGTTATCATTACCATAACATCTAGCAGGTGCCAAAATCAGGTATCCGTATGGTTATTTTCACCGTAGTTTTTTTTCTGTGTACGTGAAATATAAGCTGCATTTGCTGTCTGGTCTTTTCAGTTTATCAAAGATTACAAAATAATATAAGAAATGTACGCTTCTAAACGAAACATTCCGATGTTTGTAAGTTCTGTTCGTGTTTGCATAAACGACATGGTTCTATCTATGTAGTTATAAGTCGGTGATACAGTGTCTAGTGTAGCGCGGGTTGTTTGAAATGGAAGGTATTTTCTGAGTTAATGAGTGGATTTTGAAAGTTTTTAATGTGCGCATCGTTATTTTCGTCGAATTTTACGTTAGAAACAATGAGTTATATTGATGTAGCGAAAGTACGCAACAGACCCATTGAAATTCAAGACCAGCTGAAAGGCTGTTTTCTCTCAGTATCGTGTCGTGGGTCGTCTTTTACTGAGTGACCCAGCTTGCGTTGTGATTCATAGGCCTCTGCCCGAGCCATCGAAATGACCTATTTCCTCTTCGACCCTAAAGTCTTCAGTGCAGCGGTTCTCAAACTTGGGTCCGCAGTGGGTCATCAGGAAAAGCGAACACAGAGAAAAACAGGAAGTTATAAGCATTATTATTCAAGAGGGAGGAAAAAGCGAGAAATTCTCTGATATATTTTAACTTTTAATATCAAAGCATGAGATTATTGAGGTATAGTTTCATCGGTTTCTGCTGCCTTTCATTCATTTTTCTATCATCTTTTTGAAACTCTTAATTTTAAATTCAAGCCAGATTTAATCCAATACTGCGCCATGAGTCATAAAATATTAGAGTGAAGATAGAGTATGAATATATACATACAAATACAGGGTGACCCAGAGCACCCGTTTCAGTCATTTTTATCGAAAACTACTAAACCAAATGATTTGAAACAAAAAAGTCAGATAGGTAAGTGACCCCAAATTTTTCATTATTGATATTTTCAAAAGCCCCCGACAGCTCCTTGGGGCGTATTTGGGGGGTTCAAACACATTTTTCAAGTTTTCTCGACAAAACCTCCAATAAAAGTATAAAAATTAGTTTATAATCAGTAGAGGCAATTGCCGACATTTTTGCTCTTATCAATATGTTCCAAAAAAAAACCCAATTTTTGGAGTTATGGGGGATCTTTGGAAATTTTTTGAATCGGCCCTTTTGGCCACCCTGTTACGAATTTTTCAAAAATTATTACAGATTCTGAAAGAACAGATCAAGACCTTTCGATTGATGTGCCACATGTTACCTTACAGTTGAAAAATAAGGCGTTTTTGGCTAAATCAAAATTTTGGGGCTTCAATTGCAGAATTGGCGCGATTCCATGGTTTGAGCCAATTGAAGCCCCAAATTTTTGATTTAGTAGTTTTCGAGAAAAATGCCTGATACGGGTGTTCTGGGTCGCCCTGTATATACCCAATGGCTTTTGCGATTCCAAGATTTCTATAAGGTGTGCCAACATAATCGCGCCAATCAAGCACATATACCTATTAGTTTACATATTTTATACCTTGAATCGGATGAGCAAAAAACAAAACAAAACTGACAAAGTCAACAGTAGAAAAGGTTCGCAGACTAACCCCCCCCCCCCCTCCGGTTGCGTTGGTAGTCCGTGGTTCGCTAAGGTTTGAGAATTGCTGCTTTCCATGCTCAATGAATTCCAACAGTTTCTGTACAATGTCGCGGAGTGCGCGTTTGCAGCTATCAAAACCATATTACTTGATATAAGGTAAAAATCTTCGCAATGCGGCGCGGCGTTTTGGAAAGTTGAGCGCCGTGTTGTGGTGAAAATATTCGTAATTTTCCTTATTGTTCTCGCTCATTCATAAGACTTGAGGTCAATTGCCCGCGAAATTGAGCAGCTATAGCTTTACAAATAGAGGGCTTACAACTTGGCTGTTATTTTGAAACCACTTTCAGAAGAGATGATTACTGTCAAAAATTGTTTGTTAATTTTTAATTTGTTCAAAATTGTGCGAGGGGTTTTGATTTTGTTGAGTCCGCGTACAGCGCACACCCTCCTAAAATTTAAAAAAATTCTAAAAATTTTGATTTAAAAGTTTGCAAGAGCCCCATTGTCTGCATTGTCTGCAGCTGTTTTTTGTCCTTGTCTTCATTATTTATCATAACTTGACGGAAGAAAGATATATGTGTAGTCTTCAGAGTTAAAGGATCAGATTATTTTCACGAATGATCTGGCGTGGCGTGCATTTTTGGCCTGACGCGACTGACTTAATGGAAGTGCGAGCAAGCAACAGGCTTTCAAACCCTAGTACACTTACAGGCGAATAAGTTCAAAAAAACCCGAACGCTTAGGTAATAATTTTCACCAACTGCACCATTCATCACTCAGATGAGCCCTGAAAAAGTTCGGATTCGGTCAAAATGAAAACACAGATGAATCAGCGGATTTTTACGCTTTAACGACGTATAGATGTCCGCCCCCTACGAACACAAAACAAGGGTCCCTGGACACAAACATGGAGTTTTTTCTTATAATTAGACCTCTTACCGTGTAAATGGCTCTATCTGATCGTAAATTGACCTGCCGAGTTTGAATTTGGCCTTAGTTTGGATCGAAATAATCTAGTTTTTCCACTTTTCCACAATTTATACTTTATCGCAAAAAAATGCTGAAAAGTAGAATATACGTAAAATCAGGACAAGTTACATAGAGAATGATATCATTTTTGACATCAGCGTCTCAAATACTATGGAGTAGCTCAATTAAGAAAAAAAATTCATTGAAATACAGTAAAATTTAGTTTATAAAAACACTGATGTTTGGTGCTTGTTGCGGACAGTTATGTCGCTAAAGAGGCCTACTTGAATCAGCGGATCGAGCTGCAGTATTCAGGAAAAACATTCATCTCCAATGGCTAGGTTTATAATGTGGGAACATTTCATTTTTGTCCATTCACGCTCGCGAAAAAGATCGTACTATCAGATGTGTGTGACGAGCACGCTTGATTCAACCTGTTATATGGCTTTAAATGGACAAAATGTGACGTTGCCAAATTTCATGCTCCGTCACTTTCGCATTTACATTCGTATATAAGTATATGGCTGTATACTTGCAAACACACAAATATAACTTCCAGGGGCGTCGCTTCGTCTCGGGTATTGCCGAGACCAGTGACGTCACGTGCAATTGGGCAACAATGTATTCTATCCATTTAAACTCATGTAAAAGATCGAATTCAGGGGGTACACAGTGTACAAGGAAAATTCAATATATTTAATGAGTTTAAATGGAGCAGTTGCATTGTTGCCAGATGGCACGCGACGCCACTGGCCGAGAGGGGGTAAAAAGCTGATGTTTTTTATTTCTTTTTTTTGCTTTTCGTGCGTTTGATCCCTGTAAACTGTTACCATGGAGGATCTTGATGACCCTATTGTCCTTTTTAGACTAACGATTTACGCAAATTTCGGGGAAAGCACATTTTGTACTCGTACTTAATCTTTCCTGAAATTGACAACTTACTTAACCCATGTGCGCTAAAGTTGACAACTTTTTTTTTTTTTATTTCTTGACATCAAGTCAAAAGTTCTATTTCCCCCTCACTCTCCCAAATGAAGCCTCCGAGAACAAAAAATCTGCAAATTCTCGCCGAGACGTACTGCATATAGTATGTTCTGTGCTATTACAGCTCAAACCCCCATTTGAATAAGGTTTGCCTTCTTTCCAAATCGGGAAGCGCTCAAAGATTACAGCACTACCAAACTGAATTGTTTATGATGGACTTTGGTTTCAATTGAACGTACACATTTAATGAATGGATATTTTTCCTGAGGTCCTTATAGGAGAATAACAATGAAGTATTGAGCAAACACGAGCCGCGCGTTAGTTCCTCTGCTAGGAGGCTGTCTACTTATCCGCTCGATAAGTGCATCCACCGAACGCGTGGCGATGATATGAGTGAAATTTAAAAATTGGCCGTAAAGTTGACACTTGGTTTTTTTGAAGGGAGCAATTAGGATCGGCCTGGATCGCTTTATAGATGCAATTATCGTAATTATACGCTATTAAACGGAGCAAACTGTCCAGTGTCCAGCGTCAAACTTTCCTCGGACTGGCGCACAATCTACGATCAGCTCCGAGCTGGACTGCATGGAGACCAACCAAACTGCCACTTGCCGCTTTCCTTATTCTGACTTCTTTGGGGACTTGGAACTCGAAGTTTTTACACTTAATTGTAAGTTGCCGAGTGAACTAAAGCTTGTCGTCGGCAAGTGCACGCGGGTACCTTATAATTACATCGCGTAGCGGTCATTCGTACCACGCGGCCCCCTCGGGGAGGCCGTGCCGGGGGCAGGGGGCAGGGGGCCAGGACACGTAGTCAATCTTGTACGTAGCGTTGCGTCGGTACTATTATAGAATCGAAATGCGTGTCTATCATAGCGAGGAATGACGTCGCGATATATAGAGATATTATTAAATCGGAGGTATCGGCGCGATAGTGTAGGCCGGAGTGCTCACTGTTCAGTCACATAGTAAATGCAATAAAAGAGAGGGAGAGAGAGAGAGAGAGAGAGAGAGAGAGAAAGGGGTGAGGAAGAAATTTGTTGTGGTCGGCAGAAGGGGAGGGGAGGGGAGGGAATCGGTGTCAAGTTGTCGAAGAGATGAACAGCCGACGCTCGGTCGCTCAGTGGTACGAAATTACGAATCATGGTCGCAAACAAGCTCCACAAAACTTGTCCTTGTTTCCCTTCCTACGATTGCCTGGTTTGGTTCCAAAAAAAACACACAAAAAACAAAAAACTGCTCACTTTGTTATACGCTAAACAGATTTTCATGAGGCAAAAAGATGATGGCATTAGAATTAGAAAACGGAAGAAATACTATCATGCTACCCTTTTCCGATGGATTGCTGGCCAAAGCCAGGGACCACCAAAATAAATAAATTAAGTAACTCATATTTGAAACACACTTCTCACTTCAGGTGAAGTTGTCCTTCATTTTCTGTACTATACGTTCAATTTTCGCATGTTTTCGCATTACTATCACAGAATGGGGCTCTTGCAAACTTTTGCTGTGAGCAAATGAATAGTCCATTCTAATGTAGAAACCAGCAAAAATCACGAAAATCACACTGAGAAAGTTTAAAATTCAGTAATAAACCTACATAACTACATAAATGGCAAGATCGTAATGGCGGTTCGACGCAGGTATCGTGGGAGATTCCTATCTAATATGCCACTTTTTCTTTGGAAACACAGAGATATGTCTCAATTTAAATAGGAATCTCCCATGATACCTGCATCGAACCGCCATTAAGCTCGATTCTGAGAGTGAATTTCGTGATTTTTTAGTGTATTCATCGTCATTTTTACAGGTTTTTACGCAAGAATCGACTCTTCAATCCCGTGTAGCAAAAGTTTGCAAGAGCCCCATTGTTGATGGTATATATTTTTAAAATACAAGCTTGATCACCTCATATTAAGCCACAATCATTTTTATCTGCTAGGTTGGCATCAAGTGTGATCTTTAGTTGGTACAGATATACATATTTCTACATACCTACTCATCGGTAAACTGTCAATATCGAATTTATTTTCAAATAATAGTTCCATTCCTAGATGGTATTCCAAAAGGTGTCGAATCCACTATTGCAAATAGGTGGTGTTTGTGTTTTTCACATCGTATATTTTCAATTCGAAAATTCTCTTTTGGTAATTGACCCTTTTTTTTTTGGTATATTATTAAAATTAAGTGCTAGAGTAGACGTCTCCATATGATTAATCCATTTACGTTAACGTTAAGGATCTTTCGGCGGGCTGCTTATGAATTCGATACATCCTCCTTATAAGCCTATGAGAAAGATCCGAATTATAGAGGGCTCAATAGACCTTCAAACAATCTATGACTTTGCAATTTATTTGTACGTCTATACCTACGGGGGAATAACAGAAATCGGTGGCTCATGAGCCCTTACCATTCTTTTTCGCTTCTCGTAAAATTTCATTCGCGAGATTTGTATGCTTTCACTTCCATCATATTTTGCTTGAACTTGTAACTAAATGTGCTGCTACTGCAAAATATTCCCCCGTGTCTGTAAATTAAATTAGAAGAGTTGAGTCACATACGTGAAACGTGCTCAACATTTTGGGTTAAATAAATTACAAAAAAGTTGCAATAACGTGAATAAGGAGTTAAATTATATCAAACTTACTATAAGTAGCAAAGATGACTGAGGGCAATTAGTGTTTGGATTTTACGATTCTCCCCATAGATGTATGGTGCGCACTTACTAGCAGTGGCGTAGCCAAGGGGGGTCCAGGGGGTCTGGACCCCCCTTGACACCAAAATTTGTTCTAAAAAAACTAAAAAAGGTAATTTTTTGCGTTTTCAGACAAATTTTACCAAATTAGTATCTTTGACCCCCCCCCCATGACAATTTTCGGACCCCGGACCCCCCCCCCTCGAAAAATTCCTGGCTTCGCCACTGCTTACTAGCGGTTTACGAGGTGTTATTTAAACTCCTCATATAAGCGAACACCAGTCATCTGAAAAGTCCGAACACTATTTGGCTCCTGAACTTTCCTTGAAACGAAACCCTGAAACAAAACTCACATAAATTAATAGAAATGGTTGAGTCCATGGGAAGAACGACACGAGCGTCGCCATTAAAGAATCCTTAGACGGGGGGGGGGGGATGAGACGATAAACCACAAAACCATATTCCAGACGGGCAAACCCTCCATTTTTGAAAAAAAAACGTTGCTTGTTTTCAGCTCATTTCTGGGAAATTGGCGTGTACATCGATACTCTGCATATTCAAAGAGGGCCTCTGAAAAACGATTCGTGCTACAAAAAATCGAGATCAAAGTTTCTATGGTTTTCTAACGCGATCTTTATTGATGCAAGACAGTAACTTTTGGTGGATAGAAAAACATCTGTTCTCATGCGAAAGAATAAACTTTAAACTTCAGTTTTTCCCTTTTCTTCGAATCAGCTGAGTGACAAAAATGGATTTTCGTAACGTCGCGTCGCTTCCTATCGTTTCCCCCCTGGACTCATTAGTTTTGAAGTGAGTCCGCTCAGTAGCGTCATTTGGGGGGGGGGGGGCGGCGGCGGCACTTCCCAAAACTTTGGCTCACACAGCAAATTCAAGAAGCGGTGGAAAAAAAACTAGTCAAATTTCGAGGTTAAGAAAGTTTTTCATTTTTAGAAAGAATTTGAAAATAATGCGTTTTTCTTCAAAAAGTATGCCCAAATGGGTTTGTTGCAAACTTTTGCTACAACGATTAAGAGTGTATACGTTAATGTAAAATCCCCTGAAAAGTCCATTGGTGGCATCAGGAAGTCATAAAATGCAATAATAAACTCACAAGAGGCGTTTAATGAAATCCAAGATGGCGGAGAAATATCGAGTGATCTGTATGCATGCACCATAAACATCCAAGGATGACCAACTTTGACAACCTCACTGGAGGTGGAGGTTCTGTGTTTGTTTACGTTGTGATTGGTTGTGATCGATATTGTGAGGTTGGCTATCTTTGGATGTTTATGGTGCATACATACAAATTGCGCGATATTTCTCCGCCATCTTGGATTTCATTAAACGCCTCTTGTGAGTTTATTATTGCATTTTATGACTTTCTGATGCCACCAATGGACTTTTCAGGTGATTTTACATTGGGTTAAACACTCTCAATCGTTGTAGCAAAAGTTTGCAACAGACCCATTGTAAGTGATAAAGGACATTAGTATCATTAAGGACCTCGAAGGTCAGAGCATCAGGATTGAAATGCATGAGAAGCAAAAAAAAAGAAAGGAAAAAAAAAAAAAAATATCAGATTTTTGTCCCTTCCCCCCTGACCAGACCTAAAATGACACCACTGAGTTCGTCACAAAGAGGATATCGCGGCCATACCATTCAAGAAATGATGACGCAAACTCGCGATGTCCGAAGATAGTTCCTTCCTTCCCACTGCGCTATTACTCCTCGCCTCGACATTCAGCAAAACCCGATTGATAAAAAGCTTTTAAAATTGTCCAGTTAGAAAGTTGTCTCAGTCAGCCCCAGCCCAGGAGCAGCCGTTGCCGTTGCGTTGCGTTGCGTTGTCTCGCTCACAGCTGTTTCTCCCAGTCGCAGTCCCGCTGCAGTGGCAGTGCTACACGCGGTATCCAGTATCCACTATCCACTCACTCACACCGTTGAATAGTGCATCACGTACACCTTGTGTCCTTGTATGTGTGAGTGTGTGAGTGTTTGTGCATGAATACTTGTTCGACAACCGATTGAGTCAACTTCATTTGATTGCCGAGTTGATGTTCCAACCACCGTTCTATGGCCTTCAATAGAAAGTCTCCGAGTCTTCTATTGTAATATTTTCACCATCTTCTTAACAACATTTTTTTTTTTTTCTTTTCAAAGTTCTTCTAAAATTTCATCTCTCCGAGTGGGGGCTCCCGGGTCATAGACTCCAAAGCTGCTTTTTTTTATTATTATTTTTTTTTTTTAGGAAAAAGTAGAGCCTTTCTTCCCTCTCTCTCTCTCTCTCTCTCTCTCTCTCTCTCTCTGTATGACTATGCACCCCTTGAAACTTTTTGACTTTTCCTTTTTAGGTGTATTAAAGGTTTTTACAAAGTTTTGTATTGCCCATCAATAGGCTGTTTATTGTTTAAGTGACTACACATATATAATTTACATGACATTTTCATGAAAGTAAGCGTCCGTTTGGTTCCAAACTTCCATCATCTATAATATAGATCACTCACTTTGACCTTGCCTCTTACTCAAAAACTATCCGTTCTTGCCGGATTTTATGTCGTCAATTATTTCTACTGATAATTTTACACGCACTCTTATAACGCCGTGAATTGACAGTGAAGCTGCTACTAATCTTGCAAACCGTTGTAACCGAATATCCAGTTCTCAGACCTTTCGCAGACAGGGAAAGCTAAGTAACTTTTAAGTTTAAACCTATGATTGAACTTAAAATCCTGGAAAATAACTTGAGAAGAAGAATTTAGTAAAATAACGTAGCGAGAAGAATGTTTAATTAAATGACTGCCTATTAGAAGGTGGACAGTTATTTTATTAAATTTTTCTCAGTTTTAAAAGTTATTTTTAATCATTATACAACTGCGCCTCACAGGTCTCGAAATAACTTTCTGCATTGTCAGATTAACCCTTTATGGACCAAGCCCGAGTATACTCATTTTTCTCCTCTAGTCTATTTCACTTTGTTCTATTATACCATGATGCTGAATTAATGCTATTCTGTATGTCGACACTTGCAAAGAGAGGTTTAGTCGGGCGCCTGCAATTCTTTGTATAGGCAATTACAACTCCCTTGAGTACGAACAGTTAACTACGTTTCCTTTATAAACTAAAAAGTGACTATCTTTTGACCAAACCTGGTCTGTAAAGGATTAAGCTAATTTTATTACGAGGTTCGGGTAAAGATTTTTCGTTTGTGCATTTTTTATCTCACCCTAACTATTTGTTCTACAACGATGGATGCCACCGATGCTGTACTGGAACCTCGGGATTTGTACCCATTCTGCGAGATGGTAGGGGCGAAAAAAGTATCTCAAGAGTCAAGGACAACAATAGACTGTTTTAGTAGAGCGATATATCCTATCGATTGCCGTCCGAGGACCTCTGGTTCTAAAAAAACTCTGGTTCAATGTAATTTCCCCGTAAGCCAACCTTTAAACGGAAATTTAGGGTATTAAATAAAACAATTATTGCGACCTTTTTGCGATTATGAATTCTACGTCCTCGAAAATGCTTTATTATGCCTGGTTCCTTGACTAAAACTGCCGAAATCAGTAAGATAGGTATTACAGATTAAATGTTGCATTTGTAGGTTAGAATCGCCCGAAATCCCGCCAATTCCACAACATTAACATTTGGGTGATTCCAACCTCCAAACGCATCGTTTAATCTGTAAAATCTTGTTGATTTTGGCAGTTTAACGGGTGGAACCAGGCAAAATTAAGCATTTTCGAGGATGCAGAATTCACAATCGCAAAAAGGTCGCATGAACTGTTTGATTTAATACCCTAAATTATCGTTCAAAAATCCGCTTATGGGGAAAATTCATTGAATCAGAGTTTGTTTGGAATCAGAGGCCCTCGGACGGCAATCGATACGATGTATCGCTCTACTAAAATAGTCTATAAGCAACGCTCTGATTCGCTCGAAATGATTCTGTTGACTTTGGCGTTTGGTGTCCCCCGAAAAACTCCGAACCTGGCAAGGCCTGTGTTGATATTAAAGCTCGATCATTATACTAACTGGTAAAATGGCGGGAAATATCGAACGCAGCAGCGAATGGCACCAGCGATGTTTGGGGAATTCGTCAATGAGAAATTACTCTCCGCACGTATGCATGTAAATGCGTTCATTGCTCCATCCTTTTCCGTCCAGTTATCCGATCGATGTATGGATGGAGAGTAGTATAGACGGACGACGGACGTCTCCCTTCCTCATTGCGCATGCGCGGCCGACGTGTCTGGATGAATTGAAATTGGCGGTCACTGGTCACTGATCAGTGGTCAGTGCATGGTCGGTCACTAAGACGGAGGAGAAGGAGGAGAAGGAGGAGATGATTACATGCGAAGTTAGGTTAGTGGTAGTAGTGGTACTTGTAGTTGTAGTTGTACAATATTATAACTGTAAGAAAATTGGTGTACGGCATACGCTTGTCCGCCTTATACCTTTACCTGCTTACTTCATCGTCTGATGCGCCTTCGCGAACTTGACTTTGCAAAGTTGGCCATCATTGTGAGAATGAGCATGATGAAGTGGAAAAATTATACAGTGTTGCCGTTGCGTCATTGCCAGGCGCAGCGCACCATACGCAGATACCGGTGGCGTAGCGTGAAATTTAGCAACGTTGGATTGTCTCCATAATAAAAAAAAAAAAAAATGAGTGCGGAAGCTAGCATTTGAGCGAATCAGTTCATAGGTACTCATTCAATTTTTAAGATTCATTTTTGCTTTAGTTTTGACGGAGAAAACTTCATGCAAAGAGTGGTTACGGATGGGACACAAAATGGACAAGTGTTCTGTCGCACTGAAGAAAATTGCAAGACTATCTGATTTGTGAAGTCATTAATGTTTGGAAGAATCCCTGGTAAAAATGTTCCATGACCAATTTTACATGCGGAAATCGATTTCCATGGTAATTTATGCAATTTCCATGGAAACTACATCAATTTTCATGGAAAACACACAGATTTCCATGAAAATATGCATGGTTTCCTTGGAAATATACTCGGTTTTGGTAATTCATTCAGAACCTGTAAAGCACCAGGTCCATGCTGGATATGAGCCTGGGAAAAGCCTTCGCTTATCAGTAGCCAATTGAACAGCATCTGATGCCGGATGGCTATTGTTTTGCAGATATTTACCCTGGTTGAAACAGAAAATGCAACACTTTTGGACACTCAGTGCTTGGCCTCCATTCTCATGCACCACTTGTTATTAAAATTGGCAAACAAATTAAATAGTTTGGGATAGTGCAAAACATGGTGTTTGTTTTTCAATTTAACTCCAGAGACTTTTAAATAAAGTTCGTGATGGTCTTGGATCTCACATTTTAGTAACTCACAACTGTCCTTTGGTAGCTTTTTGACAGAACAAGACCCAGGACGGTTTGTAAACTAAGGTATAAATGCCAATGCGAATCATTTTCAGGCACCAAATCGCCATGAATGACACCAAAAAATAGGATAAAATTCAACATTTCCGCTAAAGTCATTTTCAGTTTCTCGCGTAAAATATCATTTTTTGATCGGACAGGTGGTTTGTTTAAATTGCGCGTCTCACCATAGTAAAAATTATTTAATTTTAAATTGAATGTTTCGAGCGATTTTTTTTTTTTTTTTTTTTTTTTTTTTTATGATACAGTAATTAAGAATGACATTGAAATCATACCTGCAAATGCCCTCCAAGAAGTCATTCATGGAGTCCACACTGACTCTGGTTGTCAGGTGGAATCCAGGCACATCATTCCAGATACATTCACCTTTAATGCCTGTTTTTGACGTATCGTTGATGAGTACATCCCTCTCGTATGATCCAATGTCCCTTAATAAAGAGGAGTCTTCGGAGCAAAGAAAATACGACTGTTCCTTTTCAATCGAGCAAATTCTGCAGGGAAATTCGCGCTGACTCACAAAGTCCAACTATTTGATGCAGTCCAAGATTGTCTCCTATAAAAGAGCAAGATAGAAGTAAATTGTTCCTTTAAAGTTAGGTGTATTAAATTGTATCCCCTCAGTTGCCATAGATTTTAACTCTTCTAAAAGCAGCCTGAAAACGGGTCGATTGCAGTAATTTTTGCGGTCATCACCATGAAATAGGACGGTCAAGGAAATAGACTTAAGGGATGATCTGAGGTATACAAGGCAAGGTTGCATACATTCCCCCTAATTTGTGAACTCCTGCATGCGAGCCTAGTGGATTGCCAGTTTCAAACTCATCTTCATAGAAAAAAAGAGGAAACATTGTTTTACTGGGTTCACTTTCTATTCTTTTCTTCCAAAAGTCTCCCTGCATAAAATTACTGAAAATCTCATCTTCTTTTAAACTATTAGTATATTCAAAAGTTTTGGTGAGGACATTTTCCTGATGAAAATAGGCGGAGAGGGTTTGACTTAAGGGAATGAACTGCCCAGTCACATTAATGGGTACAGCACACATTTTCCCCTCCATTATACTTTTCTTTCAATGCGCTGACCTACAACAAATTCCTGTGGCTTTATATAAGTACCATTCATTTCAAAATACTGAAACCGAAGGTGTTCAGTCGCTACTAAGGAGAAAGCGTTGCTTATAACATCGATAAGAGGTAGAACTTCTTCATTGAAAATTTCATCAGGAATACATGATTCACGTTTCTTCATAAGAATATCTTAAATTGTTGCAAAGAGACTAGTTGTGCTATCTACTATGCTTTGGATGGTTTTCCGGGTAAGTCCAACATTCAAATACAGTTGAGCGACAAAAGATGTGCATTCTCTTTCTAGAAGTTTACCCATATCTAGTGGAGGGGGTAGCGGGTAGCTCTTCCTCTGGAGGATTAAATTCAATATAAACATTAGCGCTGACTTCATCCTCAAGTCTATCACCAGGCACATGGAGCAGCTTGGAAACATCCATCGGTGACTGACAACAAGCCGCAGTATACTTTCAAAGACAAAAGCGATAATGTGAGGTTAAGTTGTGCATATTCCCAAGAATCGTCTTGCATTCATTACACTGAACTTTGCTACTTAATGGGAGTAAATAATGGAACATTTTAAAATGAGCTACAAGGCTTTCGGGTGCATCAAAAGCTTTTTGACACACAAAGCAGCAAGGCATTTTTAAATTAAAATCGTCGCTAAGCAAAAAAGGTAAAAGGAGAGGGGGGATGGGGATCAAAATCACAAGCACACAAAAACCAACTCAATATTTCCGAAAATTAAACGTTTCAAAAAAATATTTTTCCCAGAATATTTTCAACGTTCAAACTTTTATGTAACATCAACGATCAATAGCTTTAAAAGAATTGATTAAAAAAGAAAATGAAAACTTAAAATTTATGAAGGAACAGCAGGTAAAAGTCTTATTTGAATGTTTTAACTAACATTTATGAAGTGCAACAATAATAATTCCTTCAATTTAAGAGGTTAAGTTGATCCTTTAAATCAGTGACAAACTGATAGTTTTTTTTTTTTTATTTGGAAAATATATTTTTGCGTAAACTCATGCGCAAGGCTGCATTCTTGAGGAAACTGAGCATTCAATACATAGAAACTTTTGAAGGCGAAATCAAACGCCTCCATGAGTGAATCCTTTATGACTTATTTGCCGTTGATACACACGTATGATTTTTTTTATAGTCCTTTTCAGTAATTAAGACTGCTGTTGGCTGTAATGGAACTTGTCTCCTTCGACAAAATTCTACTCGATCCGCGATGGTTTTTTCTAATAACTCTTGAGAAGGCACCCTCAACACAAATGAGTCAACAGTTTCGAGCCTCGTTGGTTTATACGCAGAAGCTTTCTTGTTTCGATCAATGTTACCAGGCAGGGGATTAAATAATGGTAATCTAAATTTTAGGATCCATTTAAACTCAGGACTAACAGAGACACAGAGACAGTGAAAACCTAACCTCAAATTGACGAACCAGTGAATTTACCCAGAAAATTCTAGAAAAACTATTGATGCCGGAAGAAAACTGATTGAGGATTTGAATACTATGCGGCTCCACGTAGCGTGAGTCGGCAGCTTTCAATTGAAATTAAGAGGCTCAAGGATAATTCGTCAAACTCTCTCCATAAGGTGGGTCCGTTAGCGAATACCGGCAGTTAGTTAAAGTCGTTCAAAGTGGCATCGTTCCTTAATCTTCATTACTTACGTGATTTAAGCAGCGAAATCGATTTCCGCATCCGCTGCCGTTCATCGTTCGCAGCAGATCATCAAACCGCTCATTCGCAGAGAGTAGCTCTTTGCAGTCGGATCATGCGATATCTATCTCGTTCGATGTATCACATCATGCGATATCTATCTCGTTCGATGTATCACATCAAATGCGGTATCCCCATTCCCCATCTGCCCATCTCTGTATCAATGACTTATTCTATCCTTCCGAAGCTGCGTCTGTACAATCTGAAGAGACGCGATGTTTCTTTTTTCCATTAAATCTCCGGTTTTTGCTGTCACAAAGTCAAAAACATTGTATTCCATTTGAAGGTATTGGCTGTGTCTGCTTGGAAAAAGCCTCGTTCGTTATGTCGAAGTCATAAAATTATTTTTATTCTGAAATGGATTGAATTTGTTTGAATACGTTTCCATTTTTTCCATGAAGGTGATTTCAGCCTGAACAACATCGATCGATATAAAACTGCACTGAAAAAAAGTATTCATAAATTCTGATAATATTACCTACCAGAAGCACTAGAATATATATAGTTTAAGCGAGACCTAGGAATTTCTAGTACTTTTACAAGTGGCGGCTCGTGAAAAGGGTAGCAATGGATTCCAGGACAACAAGGGTAACAATCAGTGGCGGATCCAGAAAATTTTTCTGGGTGGGGGCACACCTGTGAAATTTTGAAATTTGAAGCGTCAATGGAAGCAATTTCGGGCCATTTTCTATTGAAAAAAGGCAACATTTTAGGCTTTTTGGGGGAAAGGGGACCTGCCCCCCCGTGGATCCGCCACTGGTAACAATCGATTCTTCGGTGAAGCGCTTTGCCTTACCCAAAATCGATCTTTTTACGTAGGTTTTAATGAGAAAATTGTACGAGCCACTGCATACTTTCACCAGACAATCCTGCGGTATTTCTGTTAGAACCTGCAGGTCACGGTACCAGAGTTTCCTCAACAATTTTAAGAACTATGGTACGGACACTAGAATTCTGGTGACAGTATACCACATGAGCAAAGTAGCTGCTGCCCAAGTTCACAGCTAACTCATTTATTCCGGTTTAGCGCCCTTTGTTATTATGAATGAGGTGGACCTATTTTACTGTATTCAAATTCATGTTGGTATTTATATGTATGTTTTTGCGTGTTCATTCAGATGTATCTTCTTTTTCTCGTGCGTATGTTTTGTGTGCTCATTTTTCGATGTGACCTTCTGATGAGTGTGCACGTACAAGTTCTCATTACTCCTCAGACAGGTTTTCTGTATATAAACGCATGCTGTTGTATGTAGTGTGTATGAACGCTTTAGTATGTGTGAGTGTTGAAAATATGTATGCATGCACGCAGCAACGACACATTTATTTATTTATTTAAATGCTTCATAAAAGTCAGTCCCGAGTGCACTGATCTCTGCTGCCTCTTGTTCGTGCCCGGAGACGTTGTTGTCAAGTTTCTGGCTGCAGTTATCTGTTGTACTGTGGAGCGTCGAGGGCGTATTTCGAAACCATCGACAGTTCTTTGTTCACGTGCGCAGAGCACATTTTCGTCCTTATAGCGCAGTTGAAAAACGTAGAGGCTTGGAGCTTTGACTTTTCGAATACTCTGTATGTGTCAGTCTGTGTAAGGGTGTATTTTCCAGCCGCTCACACTCCTCACCTTTAATTTGTGTGTCCTCCCGCCAGGCTTTTTTTGTTTTTTTTGTTTTGTTTTGTTTTGTTTTTTTTTTTTACTGACTCTCCTCTCGGAGAAAAGTTTTCTTTAATTCTAACGTTTCCCCCCCTTTCCTGGTGAGTAGTTCCTCAAAAACACTGCGACCTAAAGATCTATTGTGACCAGGTTTATTCTAGGCTACTCTTCCCAAAAACCTTCTCCCCTGATCAACTCAAGGAAAATGATAGGTAGTATCCCTAGTTCTTGACAGTCTTCCCAAGAGTTCGATCCTAGAATGTCCTGTCTTTTTTTGTCCAGCGCTTCACAGTCGAAGATGATGTGTTCTGCTGTCTCTTCTTCCACCTCGCACAATCTGCATTTTGGTTCATCCTTGTAGATCCCCATCCTATGCATGTGTTTCCTTAGAAGATTGTGTCCTGTCATCAGTCCGACCAGGTTTCTCACTTGCTCCCTACTGTACTTGAGTAGGTTCGCAGTCATCTTCTTAGAGTAGCAGTTGAGTATTCTTTTGGATTGCCTCAACCCTTCTACTTCCCGCCACTCCTTGTTAGTTTCTTTCATCACCCAGTCATTCACCGCAGTCCTGAGTACCTTTTTGGATATTCCAAACACGGGTTCTGGTCCGATGTATTTCACCTCAGATGCTTCCTTGGCTAGGAGATCCGCTGTTTCGTTGCCTCTTACATTCGAATGTCCTCGCACCCACACCAAGGTAACACTGTTGTTGCTTGCTAGGGTTGTAAGATTTTTGATACACTCCATTGTCAGTTTGGAATTGACTATGTAGTTCGTTACCGCTTTCAAGACTGACTGGCTGTCCGAGAAAAAAGTGATCCTAGTGTCCTTCCAGCCCTTGTCAAAAGCGTTTTTTGCTGCAGTTAATTCTAACGTTAGTATCTGAAGTGCAAAAGCATCAAAGTCCAATGTTGCCAGATTTTACTACAAATTACCAAATTTTACATCAAGTCAAATGTGAATAAAAATGTGATAACTATTCGAAAAATGGCAACAATGTTAAAATGCCTATACAGTATGTCCCAGAAGTCCTCGCCAGTTGGCCAGACCTGCATCGCACACGCACTGTCTAAAACTTTTATGGTGGAGTTCATTGATCCATCCGATATAACGTAACAATTTTTTCTATCGTTTCGTCTGTTTAATTACTGATTTACATAATCGAAACCTTTCGAAACTTTGCGCTCAGTCATATAGCCCAGACAAAGTGTAGTTTTGTCAATTTTTAATGGGTTTGTGAATGGGGTGCCAATGTCAAGTGGCCATAGCCGTAGCCAGGATATTTTCCTTCTCTCTCTTAGTTCATTTGAACGCATGTGTTAGAAAAGGACAAAACCAGGGGCTGAAAGTCACGTGACAGCCCCTATAACCATCCTTTTCTAACACATGCATTCAAATGGGCAAAGAGAGAGAAAGGCAATATCCTGGCTACGGCTACGCAAGTGGCACTCTGTAAAGTGCAATCTGCATGGAGAAAGAATAGGATTATTGGCGTCACCGGTGACATCAGATTGGTGGTCTTTGGCAACCCCTCAGACCGGCAGCTTTTAACGGCTCTGCCGCCAACTTTGGAGTAATATTGCCAACAGTTGGGGAGAATACTCTGATCAGCGGATGTCTTCTCTTGACTGTTGGCGATTTTACCTTCAAACTTTGCGGCACTACCTTGAAAAGTTGCTGCACTTACTTTTTTTTTCATGTAATGGTAAATGCTATTCATTCTACCTATTGAAACCTCATGCGAAAGTTTAAGAATTTTGCGGCGTGCTACTTAAGTCTTGGATCTTTTTCATGCTTTCAAATTGACGAAGTGCGAAATGCTCCGCCTGTATGCACTGACGATGCCAACGGCTGAGCAATTGATTTCCCAATTTTGTACGGCCTCAGAATGCAGTGTTAAACCGTCAAACTATTCATGCATTGCCGGTTTATTTGTTTGCTTGCTAAATGCCGTATGGTCAATGGTCAATAGTCGTATAACGTGTCCTATGCAAGCACTAATAATTGCAGACGCTAAGCAGCATAAACAATATAAACATATGCCGATGCAGCACATTGCAGTCCGTTCCTTTGCGTCTGTAGTTGCCAATTGTACGGTTTTATGCAGAAAGGAATCAACTGCTATTAATGTCCACTGTAGTTGGTTCGTTTCTGCATAAAGCCATCCAATCGCTAAATGCCAACCGGGATCGTGAAACCGAACCGAAGAGCTGAGCCGGTCATCGAACGCAATCCATCATCCAACGGTTGGCAGCAATTAAAATACTTGAGGCCGTTCAGATCGGATCAAGGTTGCCAAGGTATAAGATACTCAGATAGTATCACCCCCGTTTTATACATCAAACCAAATGAAGAGTATGCGACCGTTTTTCGGTGAGTATGCGAGCGTTTTTCGGTGATTCGGCAACGTTGCGTCGGATGCGAGTGCGAATGTTATGTCCGGTGGCTCACAGCTCACTCAAATCCGCGGCGGCCTGGTCTGGTAGGTATAAGTATAAGTACTTGGGATCTCGTCAATCCGGTGCTACCAATTTCAGTATGAGCTTGAGATTGCTGAAGAGTGAAGTTTTAGCTCGGTTTCCTTCTTCCCTCCCCTCCTCCCCTCCACCCCCCTCCCCCCTCCCCTCCTCCCATACATCCCATCCTTTTCTGCCATTCAATCCGTCAAATAGATTGTTTTACTATAGCGATGTATCGCATCAATTTCCGTTCGGGGACCTATGCTTTCCAGACCAAGTCTGGTGCAGTGGCGGATCCACGGGGAAGGGGGGCCACGATGGCATGTGCCCCTCCCAGAAGCCTCAAATGTTGCCTTTTTTCTATAGAAAATAGCCCGAAATTGCTTCCACCGACACCTCTAATTTCCAAATTTCACAGGCGTGCCCCCCCCCCCTCCAGAAAAATTGTCTGGATCCGCCACTGGTCTGGTGCAATGTAATTGCATTTTTGAACGGGAATTTCGGCTATTTAAGCAAAAAAATTATTTGTTTATTCATTTATTTATTTATTTGTCTATTTATCTTGCAGTCAACAACTATACGGCAACCTATCGACTACGTGTATGCCGCGCGATCAGTAAATATTTTGCCTGTCTTGGCAATCGAAGACGCACAGTACAGGAATTTTTTACCTCCTGAGACAAACTGGTTACTTTATTTTCACCAGCAGTCATTCATTAAATTAATGAAGTATATTTTCCTCTCGCTCATAATCTTAACTCAACGGTTGACCACAACTCTGAATCTCAACGGCCGGACGTATACAAGAACTTACATCTGTTGCTCGCCAGCTTCACTTACATTTTGGCTCACCGCATGCTTCTGAGTCTTATGCACCTACCCATAGCCGTATATTCAGGATATTGTATTTCTCTCTCTCTCTCTCTCTCTCTCTCTCTCTCTCTCTCTCTCTCTCTCTCTCTCTCTCTCTCTCTCTCTCTCTCTCTCTCTCTCTCTCTCTCTCTCTCTCTCTCTCCCTCGATCGAACATGGATTGGTCCTGAATGCCACAAAGACCAAGGTACTCCTGATTGGCTACCCTCGACTACAAACATTGATCGAATCGATGGCAACGCCAAAGTTCAAGTTGAGCGGAGTTTTCTTAGAATATTCTAACAGTGCCAGAAATCTAGGCCTTTTTTCAACAAAACTTTGACATGGACCGACCATTTTTCACATCTATCGCGGAAAGTCGTGGCAACGCTGCAAAGATTAAGAACTTTCAGAAGCTCCCTCCCTTTATCTGTGAGGAAATCCTTAATTCAAGCAATGGTATTCCCTTTGCTTGATTATGGATCCATTGTTTTCAATGATTTATCGGTTACCCTGCAGATAAAAATACACAAAATAATGATAATGATTACAAAATTCCTGTGTCCGCTTTGTTTATAACATACCACGTTTTGACCATGTTACGCCCTACCTCGAACGCCTCGGTTGGCTCCGGTTCAATTCAAGTTTTTTACTTGGAGCCAAGGGGTGGAATGGAAGAGGATAGACTTCATAGTCTTAATTTCGCCTCTTGAACACTATCAAATTTTGTTATTATCTATTTATGCTTTCTTTATTATAATTGTTATTTACTTTTGTTAGTGTTGAATAAAAATCGCTTTCTCTCTCTCTCTCTCTCTCTCTCTCTCCTCTCTCTCTCTCTCTCTCTCTCTCTGTCTCTCTCTCTCTCTTTCTCTCTATCTCTCTCTTACGTCATTTAAATGCATTTGATGGAAAAGGATGGATGTATGGGGATGTCATGTGACTTCAGCCCCTGTTTCTGTCCTTTCGTCTTCCCTTCCTCCCCCCTTTTCCCCTCTTCTTAACCGAACGGGGGGGGGGGGGGGTCGCCCCCTTCGCCCCCTGTATCCGCCAATGAGAGTAACAGCCTTTCTTCTTGCTCATGCTCTATGAAGTAGTGCTTCGTTACAGCCACACTTTTGCTCCGATAGAGCTAGAACTTTTGCCTAGCGAATCTATTTTAAAAGGCTGCTTTGGTTGTACCTAAACTTTGTTTTTTCCGCGTGTTGGTTACACGGATTCATCGGAGATTTTTTTTTCGATTGGAACAGAGAGAGAGGGGAAGATAAAATGAGAAACAAAGATTCTTTAATTCCTTGTCGTTGAACTATTCCCAGATGTTTTATGTCCAAACATAAACTTTTCAGTGGTAACTCGCGAACAACCGTTCGCCTGTAGTTATTTTCACTTTTCAACTCATGCAAATGGATCGATTTATTTGTATTGGCTCAATTGAACCCTCCCTAAGGACCTTTTCTGTTAGTTTATTACTTGGAGCCGCTAATACTTTCTGTCAGGACGCAGCAATCGCAACTTTCCACTTCATCAAGACCGTGTTCGAACAAACGGAAGCTCCGCCTTTTCACATTAGAACGCCGTGGCAGTTAATTTCGCACTCGCATATGAAGAGCGAATGCGCGGAATGACATCCGATTGACCTTTCCGCGGGACGGCGCGAAAGTTGACAACGCCAACAAAGCAATATGAGGCATTAATACAGGCATCATTTGTACTGGCGCGGTGTATACTGTATAGTGTATACTGTATAGTGTCGGTGCTCCGAAATTGCCCCCCTCGGCCCTCACTCACCCTTCTTGGAGCCTATTGCTTTCCCGTCACCCGTCACCTCTATCAGCCTTTGCTTCTCGCTCCTCATGCAATAAAATGCGCCAGCCTCGGTCCCCAATTAAAAATCGAGCATAATTTGAGCGCCTTGTTGCCAGATTTACGGCCTCCAATATGGGTCTGACAAAGTGGCATGGCGTCGCGTGCAGTCTGGCAACGTTGAATGTTGTCCATTCAAACACATGGAAAGGAGCGAATTATTGGAGGCGCGCAGTGCACTCCCTCAAATCGATATTTTGCATGGGTTTAAATGGGAAAAAATGAAGTGTTGCCAAACTACACGCAACGCCGCGCCGCGCCACTGCTACAACGCAAACTTCCGCAATACGATAGTTTACAGTATTGTTTTGCCTTACCGTGTAATGACCCTTAAAAATGCCCAAAGCGGCAGCCAGAACTGATTGTATTTGTGCGTCAAATTCAAGACCAAAAACAAGTTAATTGTGGGAACGTATCCACATATTAGCTTTATTTTTCCAAGTAGTTTGATTCGATTTCCAAGAACAGCAGCGAAAAAGAGCTTCAAGCATTTCCTCCGGGTTGTAGAGGCATTTTTTTTTAAGCGTGCCCTGATAGGGCATGCTTTTTCGAATCGGTCTTGCCGGCCGGACCTACCTATTACAGCCACGCCATTTTCCATTTGATTTCATTAGTAGGTTTTTTGAGGATGGCCGTTCATCGCCGTTTTTTGTGAACAGTTTAAATTTGGCACGTTTATTGACAATTTGCAAGGAATAAAGTTTGGTAGCGGCTACCCTTAATTTATTTTTAATTATTTTTGTTTTCCTGTGAAGTGATTTTTATTCTGTTTATTTTTGCTGTCAAGTTCGAACAAAAGTGCAATTATTGGGGAATCAGGAATCGTGCATAAAAGAACCGTTTGAAACCGAGTTTTGGAATTGGTGTCTTCACTAGTTCGTTTCAAGCAATTGAATTACTGCTATTAATAGGCAGGAAGAGTCGTTCGTGTTAATACAGAGCGAATCCGAATTTTGGAATTGGGTCTGGGTACAAACCACCCAAATTTGGGGCTGGGCTTATGAGTGCTTCACTAGTTCATTTTATGCAAATGGCTGCCGCTGGCCCTTTAAATGATAGTTCCAGGCAAGTTTATTTGATTATTTGTAGTGTTTTTTTTTTTTTCTAAATTTGTCTTTTGGTGCTGTTTTATTATTGTTTGGTCCTGGAATAATTGTGCGATTGTTTGTTATGTAAAGATTTGTTCTTTTTTTAAAGATGTGAATGCAATGTTGCTATGTTTTGGTCTTTAACCTTCATCATCGCCATGAGTGAGGCTGAGGCCTTGTTTGTTTGTACAATATTTGCGTTAATTCTCTGGAGTTTCTTCCCACTTTGTGGGGAAAATTGGATTTCAAGTATTTATTTACAGTAACTGTGTTAGCTATGATGTAGAATCTACTATGATCCTATTATACTGTGAATGTGTCGTCCTTGACACTATGTGCTGCAAAATTGTAGTAGGTATTTGTGTTAGTATTTAGAGTGCCGTCTCTGAATCTGTAAGTATTTAAGTTGACCTAGTATATGTCTATAAGATGGGAAATTTGCTGTCCGGATTTTCATATGTGACTAATATTCAACTACCGTTATATTAAACGGCCAAATTAGAATCAATACTGGTAAAATTAGCTCATTGACTCAGCCATAGGTTCCTAATTTTCCATGATAGGGCTTCTTGCATTTTTATGCAGTAGGAAAGCAGCGGTTCACGGAATATTCGCTGCAAAGTTTTGATTCTATGGTTTTACGGATCATTAATCATTTAAACCATTTTATTTTCCTCAGGGAATAACCACAGCTCATTATGTGTCATTTTCAATTATTAATCCAAGGCAGTAAATGCATTAAATTTTTATTTTAGTTCTGCATGTCCATTCATTCATTTATATTTGAGTCACGTGATCTTGATACGTAATCGTAGCAGCACGGCAAATTAAATTTAGCGCCGCACTGAGATCGCAACTCTCATAAGGGAAACAGCTGACTTCAGTCCATCGACATTGTTATAATTAGATGAGACACTCCTCTGTTTGAAATATGTGTCTGTTTTATGCTCCTTACGGAGCACACAACTCACCGCGCGGAAACAGCTGACTTTACTCCATCGACCATTGATATATCTAGGAGAGACACTCGGCTCCGTTTGAAATAATGTGTCCGTTTTTTATACCTCTTACTTATACTGTTGATTGATGAAGTGGGACGTCAACCGTAGTTCACAAGTTTGATTAGCTGTGTTTTGAACGATACTTGTTAAATTCTATGGGTTAATCAAGCGATATGTTCATGGCTTTCCGATCGTTTGATCTTGGGTCGTTGGGTCTTTTATCATTCATTTTTTTGCCATTGCTTGATATTTACATGGCACTGGTTTGATGCAAGGTGTGCTCTCTGAGCATGGTTGGTATTTTTGCTTCAACTAACAACAGATGCCGACATTTGTGTGGTGAATTTTTTTAACGGCGATGTTGGGATGTGGTCTTGAATACTGAAAAATGTTTTTTTGTGTGAATTTTACTTAAAAGTTCTGGGGGAGATTTCAAATATTAAAAAAAAACGTAATTCTCATTAAAAATTTACGTAAAACCCCCAATTACATACTTTTTTAAGAAATTCTCCCCAGTTCGTTAAGTAAGCGTCTTGTTAGTCTGCTGGTTGGATGTATCTATTTATAAATAAAAGCAAAATGATAACTTAAATAGAAACAAATTCTGAAGTTAAATATTTGTCATGCACCAAAAACACCATACAACCCAAATTATTTTCACTGCATTGGAAACCGTTTACTCGAAGCAGTCAAAATATAGAATATAACAGACAAAAAAAAAATTACTACTACGCATAGCCACAAAGGCACGCTTTTCCAACACCTTGGTGTTGGAACCTGCCGACTTGTTTATTATTATTTCGGAACATTCCTGTTTGTTCACGCTAGTAGGTGATTATTAACAGCTTTGAATTTATTAGCCGCATACTTCAGCTAGTCCCTGGAGGGTTGGGGGAGTTGGTTTGAAAAGTCTCCAAACAACGTCATCAGCAAGTGAGTTTTTGTTCGCGCGCTTCCTTATCTTCTCTTCTATTCACCGATAATCTGTTCAAAGAGTTGAATCCTTTCAAACCTGAAAATGCAATTAGTTCAGGAACGGATTTTCGGCCATCATAGCTGATATATTTCGGCGCTATTTTCTCATATAAAACGATATGCATATCATATTTTCATTTTCTCCATAAGATTCTATGTTATTCAGAAGTACATTGAAATGTACACCAAGGTATGAAAGGGTTAATAATACGAGTTCAAGGTTGTTAATTTTTAGAGCAAGGCTCGTTTCATCCCTCGCGCGAAGGAGCCAACGAAAATGCGATGGATTTAAAGGGTGAAGACTGCGAATTTTTCTCAGTCGACTTAGAGCGATATTTAGAGAGTGACTTTAACGTGCGGGTATAAAGAAAGCGGTATTTTTCAAGTTCAAAATTGTCAAGATTTGATATTTCTCGGCCGAATATGCAGTCAGCATTTTTTATTTTATTTTGCGAAGACTTTAAGCCTTTAAGTTTCGAGTTTTAAACATTCATTTGATGTCGTGATTTTTACTAATGTTTGTTCATGGGACAATATATTCCTTGTTGATTAATAACGGTTTGATTTGAGTTTTCTTGTACGCTCAGAGTTGCCTCTTTTCATTTACTTCTTCTTAAAAAAAAAAAAAAAAAAAAAAAAAAAAAAAAAAATGCAAGAAAAAGTAAGATTGGGAGTTGATTTTTTTGGTTTTTTTTTGGTTTTGTTTGGAATGGTAAGATGGGAAATGAGTAATGAATTAATGTAGTCAAGACTCTGAAGGACCAAAGAATTAGGCATTCTAGTTTCAAACTTGTGTAACTGAGTTGTGACGTTTCGAAATTGATATCTACTTTTTAATATCTTAACCCCAAGGCATCATTAGTGCGGTTACAATTTCGTAAAGAAAGCAAGTGTGTAATTCTTTGTACGAGTAATACAAAAGGAGGCACTGTTAAAACTTCTTCAATAATGTATTCGTCGGCTCTTCTCTGAAAACATAAAAATATAAAAATACGAGGATAAATTTTGAAACGTCGCATTGGAGTTACATCCATTTTAAACTGGAGGGCTCAATTATTTTATTCAATGCTAGCAAAGCACTTTATTTCTTAATCTTTATTTACTCGGGGGCCGAAATTCACATTTATTCAGAGCTTCATCAAGACTTGTATACAGCGTCTATCGCAACTTGCATTTCACCTCCTCCACAGGGGCGTCATTTCGGGGTCGGCTTGGGGGGGGGGGGGCAAAAATGTGATGACCTTTTTTTTCTTTTTTTTTTTTGCTCATAAATATTATTTTAGACACTCTACAGCCCTGCATATCCTATATTTACGGCCCTAAACTCAAACAAAACTCTTTAATGACCACCAAAGTTTAGTTCATTCAAAACTTTTTTCTTCTCCTAAAAAAAAAAAAAAAAAAGTCATCACTTTTTCACTTTTGGCCGACCGACCCGGGGGGGAGTGCCCCCCCCCCCGCAAATGACGCTACTTCTCCTCCATGGGATTTCCTTGAGAGCCTAAGTCTGAGAGCCAAATCTAAAACGGCGCATCATTTACTGTAAATAGGGACTTCGGCGTTGACTGTGGGTTTGAGCGTTTGACAATGCATCGATGTTAATAATGTAAGATCTAAATACATCAGTCCTGCTCTTCACTGGGAGTGCCTATCTATCATATCTAATGATGATACCTGGTAGAGAGCAAAACTGATGTATTGGTTTCACGACAATTCGTCCAATTACATTCGTCCAACCTGAATTTGTCCAACTAAAAAATATGTCCGAGTTTTTGTCCAATTAATTTCTATGTCCCAAACCATTTTGATCCAATTTATTGGTCCACAATTTGGACCAATCAATTTTCCTTTATAAGTGGCTTATGAGTCACAAAATTCCACGGAAATGCTCGATTGAGGTTTATTATCTGAAAAAGTACTGATGAGTGGAAACTACTGACCTTTTTCACTACGGATTCTCGCGGGCTGTGCTGAATTTCAGCCTCCTGCTGATGGCTCTGAGGTATCTCGGCACGTCATCATCTTCTCGGTAAATTTCGTAAGCTTCGACGATTGCTTTTACTCTCCTCTTAAATATACAACTAAAATTTAAAACTTTTACTTTTAAATTTCCACCATTGAACTTAAAATTTCAAACAGTCTGTCCCGGACAAAGTTTAACGAAGGTTAATTTTTGTTTTACACAAATTTTTCATCGCTTCTCAAAGTCAGCTGTTGCTATATTTTCTTTCTACCTCATCTAAACTTGGTTACCAAGGAAAGTCAGGTTATTTGTTCTCCTGCATTTGAAAAAAAAAAAAAAAATGCATCCTATTGGACCTACTCTTGTTTGGACCAATTATTTTATTGGACCAATTTTTTTGGACCAACTTTTTTGGACTAAATTAAATTGGACAAATTTTGCTATCGGACAAACAAAATTGGACGAATTGTCCTATAATCGGTGTATTATACGACTAGTGTGTAGGTCTGTGTGGGTGATGTTAGAAATGCCAGTGCTTGCTTCTGCTTCATTGCACGTATACAGGGTGTCCGGTAAGTCCCGGAACGGCTGCGCCATTTCTTTATTTTCGCAGATAAAAAAACCAAACTTTGGGAATGTTCCTAGATAAATAAAAACTACTTTTTGGGGGGGGTCAAAATTCTGGTCGCCCCTCCCGGGGGGGCGGGGGCGCCCCTAACTTTTTTTTTTCAAATGGCAACCCCTATCTTGTGATACCTCATTCAAAAGAGGGTAAAAAACTGAGCATTTTGGCGCAAACCGCATGTCGATATCTCTTTTAGTATTCGAGATATCGAACTTCAAAATCTATGGAAACCCATTTTAAAAAAATCATAACTCTTATTCAGAAAGTCGCTATTTAAAAAACTAGGGGTCTAAACTACTCTACATAACAAGCTCTTTCCAGGGAAAACACATCTGCCCAAAAAAATTAACTTACAGTTATTGTTTTTTTTCCCGCCAAAATGTTTTAAAAAATTTTGGCGAGAAAAAAAACAATAACTGTAAGTTAATTTTTTGGGCAGAGGTGTTTTTCCCTGGAAAGAGCTTGTTATGTAGAGTAGTTTAGACCCCTAGTTTTTTAAATAGCGACTTTCTGAATAAGAGTTATGATTTTTTTAAAATGGGTTTCCATAGATTTTGAAGTTCGATATCTCGAATACTAAAAGAGATATCGACATGCGGTTTGCGCCAAAATGCTCAGTTTTTTACCCTCTTTTGAATGAGGTATCACAAGATAGGGTTGCCATTTGAAAAAAAAAGTTAGGGGCGCCCCCGCCCCCCGGGAGGGGCGACCAAATTTTGACCCCCCCAAAAAGTAGTTTTTATTTATCTAGGAACATTCCCAAAGTTTGGTTTTTTTATCTGCGAAAATAAAGAAATGGCGCAGCCGTTCCGGGACTTACCGGACACCCTGTATAGAGCACTATACTGCTCATAGGCGGTTACAGGAATTTGTCTTTCTCTCTCTCCGACTGTTCGAACTCATGTGTTGGAAAAGGATAGCAGAGGTGGTCATCACGTGACTTTAGCCCCTATCTCCTTCCTTTTCTAACTCATGCTTTCAAATTAGAGGTAGAGAGAGAAAGACACGAGGAAAGAGAGAATCAGCCTGCTTATTGTTAGTGACAAATGTTTTGTTATCCCTTGCCCACTCTTCGAGTTCACTTCATAGTAGGTGGGTCACGCGCTCGGATCACAATCAGTCTGAACTCTCTCAGAAACGCCAGCCTCTCTCAAGTGGAGAGCTCTGCGTTCAATTGAGTTTCGAGTCCTCCGCGGTTCTTCTGATCGGGTGTCGGATGGGTCACTCTCCTCAACAGTAAGTACCATCACGCGTTCACAAATCACGACGCGCGACGCGACGCGACGCCTGAGCAGTGAGCCCGAGGGGATGGGACGGGCCCGGGGGGGGGGGGGGGGGGAGCCGTGGTCGGGGCGGCTACCCGCTACCTCCTCAGACTGTATCAACACATGGATAAACTAGAACAGGGGTCTCCTTCTCTTCAGTCGCGATGTTGCCAGTTCCATCAAAGACTCATTGCTGCTCTTGAAATACGATTCTTTCATGTCTCCTCCATTAAAACCTATGGAAAAGAATCGACTGTCGTAAGATTTACTTTTACCCCCAAAAGATCGATACTTTTGCTTAAAGGTTCAAATGAAAGGAAAAGGCAATTATTCAAACAATAGGTCTGTTGCAAACTTTTGCTACAACGATTAAGAGAGATTAATCTAATGTAAAATCGCCTAAAAAGTCCATAAAATGCAATAATAAACTCACAAGAGGCGTCTAATGAAATCCAAGATGGCGGCAAAATATCGAGCAATCTGTATGCATGCACCAGAGGCCAATCAAGGATAGCCAACCTCACAATATCCATCACAACCAATCACAACGTAAACAAACTCATAACCTCTACCTCCCGTGAGGTATACAAATTGCTTGATATTTCTCAGCCATCTTGGATTTCATTAAACGCCTCTTGTGAGTTTATTATTGCATTTTATGACTTTCTGCTGCCATCAATGAACTTTTCAGGCGATTTTATAGTAGATTATTCACTCTTAATCGTTGTATCAAAAGTTTGGAACGGACCCATTATTCTATAGACTCGCCAGAGATTTATGACTCGTTCGATTCATCGAATAAAATTCCAGGCTTTGTTCAGTTCACTGATTCTTTCAACAGTTTTAGAACAGTTTTTAATGGTACAAAAATCCCAAAACAGTTTTTGATTCGGCTTAAATTGCTCGGAATTTGGCTCTTAAAAAATTTGAATCGTAGTGCAACAGCGCAATACTATAGACATACATGGGTTAAGGCAAAGCTACTTGAATACTTGTTTGGAAATATCTGTGAATCTAATACAGAGCAACTTTTTTGAAAACTCTCGGGGTTTTATCTCGACTGATTTGGCATCAGTGGTTTTTCGTCTTCAACTTTTCTTTCATCTCATCTTTATCCTTGTTGTTCTCTGCCTCCCCCACTCTTACCCCCCCCCCCCCCCCTTTATACTCTTAGAGTCCGCGTGGTGAATCGTACCCTTTTTTTTTTCTCTCACTCTTTTTCTCCGCTTCACGCTCCCCTGTCCTTTATTTTTCTCTCACCCTCCATTTATCGTTCCGCGGCTCTGTCATCTTCTTTGCTACCAGTCTAGCACATGCGTATAATCTTTATTTTTGTATCCTATAAAAAAATAAATGAAATTAACTGGCAATGGTACGAGTATGCGTCCTTCAAAATGTCATCTCTAGTCATCTTGGATCTTTCTATTAATGTGGTTCTTCCGAGTTTCTGTAAATTATTGACCATCTGATTTTACAAGGTTTTTTACCGCACAATACCATCCATCTTCAATCATCCATCATTCTCTCCAGTTTTTCTCTTGTTTTAATCAGTTTTACATTTTCCTTTGATTTATATGTATATAAAAGAGAAAAAAAACTGTTTACAAGTATCCATTTGAAAACTCTCTAATTTTCATTCTTAAATAAATACGTTTATAGGTGTTGTCACTTAAAGTGGGGGAGGGGGGTGGGGATAAAAAATAAAAATAAGGTGGGCGGAAATGAAATAACAGGGGTTTTAGATTGACGTCAATGATAAAACTGCGCATCATGCGGGTATTTGGATAAATGATAAATTCTCGGAAACTGCGTTCGAAATACTGACCGAAGTACTATCGACGAATTAAAGAGTGTCGCGAGATTTTCACTTATTTTCAGTTATGAGTGTGAGTGTGGGACTGATCTGCAACGGTTTCGCCGCCTCACCCGCACTGGCCTCTCGCCTGCAAAGCGTGAGGAGTATGAAAAGTGGCCGAACCGGAACCTTGAAGGCGAAACTTAATATCTCGTGAAAATCTCGCGGCAATCTTTAATTCGTCGATAGTACAAGCAGAGCCATAAGTCCTGCGTCGACGATTCGACGCAACCCGCACTACACGTAAAATAAACGCTTTCTTATCTTTCTTTTCTTTTGTTCTCTCAAGACCGAGAGAGGTTCAGGCTACGTGTAAAGCGGGTTGCGTCGAATCGACGCGACGACCGGGACGCAGGCCTAATGAGTAATGGCTCTGCTTGTACATACATCATCGGGTCATAAATTTTGAGTGTTATTTGTATGCATGCACTGCGGCGTCCACTGTTCAGTGTTAACGCCTCGGACAGTGAGTTTTTGAAGTGTGACGCAACCTTAGCGCACTCTTCGAGCTAATATTCAAGGTTTGGAGGGTGACATCATTGGCACGGTTTCTTTGACAGCAATTTTCCCCGATTAGTATGATACTCGGAGATTTTTTTCTGTGGGTATGTATCTTCTTGTTTCTTGCAAACAAAATCTACAACTTTTTTGCATTGAAAACTATTTTTAACGATTATTCATGGACCCCCATCAGAGTGCTTGATATTTTATCATTCGATTAATCAATCAATAACTTTTACTCGCCACAAGCTTTTTTTTCTGTTGACGTCATTTGCCATTATTTCTTGTTCTAGACGCATTTTTCCTTTTTTGTCTACTAGAAGTGAAAGTTCGGTCTTACTTTCTTCTTCTCATTTCTATAGAATATGATGTAGTCGCTGGACTCCATATCACAGTAGAATTCTTATCTATTTATTAAGTAATTTATTCCTTTCATTTTAAGTACCTATATATATTTTATTTTTTTTTCAAATTTTTCATTTGTACATCTGCTTTATCTGTACTCATTTTTATTTTGACGCATATATTTCTTTCGCACTAGCGTTTTTATCTGTCATTCAGACCATTCAGTTCTTTAGCGCCTCGCGCTATGCTACTTCACGGAAAAAGGAATATTTTAACGGCAATCGTATGGATATTTAACTACACGGAAAAAAAACTACGGTGAAAATAACCATACGGATACCTGATTTTGGCACCTGCTAGATGTTATGGTAATGTTAACCAGAAGTATACTATGTTGTGACTAGGTACTAGGTGATGTTACCTGATTGTATGTCGAATTTACTTAAAGTATCGGTAAATGTACCATACTTCTGGTCAAGTTTACCATAACATCTAGCAGGTGCCAAAATCAGGTATCCGTATGGTTATTTTCACTGATCTTTTTTTCCCGTGTATTTCTTTTATAGATGTTTACTTTCTGGTGTTTGTAAACATAATTATTATCGTCAGTAATCAATAGTATTTTGAGCATTAGCAGGATTCTAATTAGAGGTATAGCAGTGGCGTAGCATGCAATCTGGCAACGTTGTCCTGCGTCCATTTAAACGCATGTAATAAGTCGAATGCAAAGGTGTTCACCGAACACTCATTAGTTCGATCTTTTTCATGGGTCTCAACGGACGAACTGCAACGTTGCCGAATTGCACGCTACGCCACTGAGATCGAGTTACCTAAAAGCACTTCCACCAAAAATGTCCATCTGCGGTCGTCATTAAAATATTCTTTTCTCCGTGCGTGATGCTGTAGCGTTCTCTCTTTGCAATCATAAGTAAATTGATTTTTACTGAAACTATTTTACAACGGATTGATGTTTTCTGTCAACATTTGGAACCGTCGCATCGGGCGGGTCGTTATAATTGGGTTTAAGAACACCACACTTGTATATAGTAACTTACATACAGTAAAAGTAAAAACTAGAGCTGACACTTTAACAGTGGCGGCTCGAGCATTGTGGCAAAAATGTAATTTTCTCCATTTAAACCTGTGTAAAATCATCGATTCCTGCCGAGGCAATCCACTCCTTCTAGAATAACTGAAGGGTGCAGTGGATAAAGGGGTTATGTGACACTTTTTTGATTTTGAGAAAATCGACTTTAAAGTTCAAAGTATGGACGTTTTCGACATTTTAGCTGAAAATGAACCACAACAGCTTTGAAAGAAGGGTCATATCCTACATTTTTTGAACCAAGTTGGAAAATTGATAGATAGATACCATCATAGCTCCTTCATCCACTGGGCTAACTCGATTTTTTCCAAAATTTCACATAACCCCTTTATCAACTCTACCCTTCAACTGCTATAAGTTTGTGTTCGTCTCGAAGGGCGTCTGCAGTATAGGCTTGCTTTCAACGAATTATTGAGACTTGACTATCCGATTTATTTGTAAAAAGCTACACATTTTGCTGACCTTAGTCGCCAATCTATGGATATGTATTTCTGTTAGAATCTGAGATGTACCTATAGGTACGTTAGAATCATCTTAATTATAGACAGTACAGACTATATCGCCTCAAGAAACGAAAACATCATGAACGTATAGCAACGGTTTACGCGGTACTGTTAAAGTGCGCTCTATAGCTGAAAACATCGATGTACAGGGTATTCATAAAGTAGCTGAAGCACGTGTTAAGGGGCCCCTTGAGGGGGTAGTGGTGCTGAATACATTGGGCGACGATATATTTTCTGAGGCTCCCGATACTATAAAGGTGTAACGGTTTAAAAACTTCCTGGAATTTTCTTATACTATAAAGGGGGTTTCAGAAAAATAAAATAAAAACATTTGCTAATTACTTTGTAGGCACCCTGTGTATTGAACAGGGCGCGGGGCCTGAAGCAATGCGCGGCGTGTGCTCGTAAACTCATAACTGCTGCATAATACAAGTTATTGACTCGCCGGCCATCGCATTCTATCTCTGTATCGTCAGCGGGGTTGTCAGCTTCAGTGTTGCCACTAATGGCAGGAACTATCCGAATTTCACATCATGCCAAATGGCACAGGTGGGATAATTATATCCGGAAAATGGCAACGCTGGTCAGCTAGCAAAATGCATTGGTTCTTTGTTGTTGTGGTTGTCCCCCCCCCCCTACCCTTGAAAAATACGATAAAATTCCTCTCCTTTACCTCCCTTTAAGTTATCTTGGTACCGTTTTAGAACTATCTTAACCGGTACGCTAATGCAATGTACCAGGAATAGCGGTGGTATCTCGACGAAGCTGATAGAATGGAAGAATGAAAGGTTCCAAGAGATTTCGTCCAATCCTAATTCGTCCAAATACACGTTATATTTTGTCCAAAAAAGATCGTCCAATGTAAATTAGTCCAATTTAAATTGTCCATTATTATTTCTTCCATAGCGTTTATTTGTCCAACGTACAACTTACCCATATTTTATTTAGTCCATTTTGAATCGGTTTATCAATTTCGTCCAATATTTTGAAACATTCGTGAAAATCAACAAATCAACGGAACACACTATCACACGTTGGAAGAAATCAACAATCTCATTTTTTCTATCAAAAGGCGTCATTTAACTATCCGATCGTTGAATAGTGTTTGAATCTTTTGTCGAGAGCGCGCATCTTCTCATTTTTGGGCATAACGTTTTTGGCCAATTTTTTTGTTGGACAGAAGTAAACTCTGGACATTTTTAAATTTGGAAAGATAATGTTTGTACGTATTCTTATATTGGAGAAAATAGAAAGTTGGACCAAAAGAAAATTGGAGCTTTTTGCTTTGGACAAAATGTCTGCTAACCGAATGGAAGGTCTTTTGTGATATTAAAAGAGTCAACGATTAGCCATTGATGCCTTGGTCGATGCCTTGGCGCCACGCCTTCGCCTTCGGCTGCGTCATCGTCATCGTGGCTCTCGACTATCTTTAACTTTTTCACTTGACCGTGAATAAGTGTACGCCGGGAATAAGTGAAGTAGTTATGAGATAACTGTTCCTACATAACGGCACTGTTTTTGCATATACCGCGGATTGAAGGCGCAAGATGATTACTTTAGACGAAGACAATATCTGTGTGGCCATTCCGAGTGCATTGCTGTGCTGCTCCACTGTCTCGGCACCGGAGGTCTCCTAGCGGAAGCTTACGGTGCATGCAGGAGAGAATGCGGAATACGGATGGGAGGTCTCGGCCGCTGTTTTTGCGGTAAACACCGCAAAAACACTGTGTTTTGTGTGATAAACACTCGTCGACAATTTTTTGGCGATTCATTATCGGCCGATAAGTTATAGTCAGTGTTCTACTGACCGTAAAAAAAAAAAAAACCTTCCGTTTACCTATTTTACTGATATAAAGCTATCTTACGTTAAACTGATGCTCAGACTGATTGTTTATTCAAAAATTTAGACCGGCATTCTTCATCTGCAGTATCTGCAGTGGCGGTCCGTGAACCATCCATCATTACATTTCTTTCATTCAAACCTTTATTCAGTAGCAAAACAGTGTCGATATTTTGGAGGTTCAGTATTAAGTAAATCTGTTGCGCACTTTTTATAAAACAATGTAGCACGTATGACATAGACTCTAACGTAAAATTCCGCGTAAATAACGATTTATGCACTTAAAAATTTTCATAACCTACTCATTATCTCAGGAAATCACTTTCACTTTGAGCAACCCATGCTACATTGTGCACTATTTTTACCGACTTGTACTCCTACACAGACAGAGTGTGTTGACATCATGTTTTTGTATAAGCATGGCGTATCATAAAAGGTTGGACTTCCCATTTAAAAAATGCATTAAATAAGTATTGGCCGCATTTGTTACCTGATGGTCTTTTATGGTTACGGTTAACAAAGATAAAATAACGCAAGAATTGTATGTATCTAGACGAAATCTATAAGGTTTTGTCACCTATGTTGATGTTTAACTCAATGGTTGTGTCTACGCAATAGTGCAGGCACTATCAAACGCAAATGTTGTGGCAGTCATAGAATTCGAGATAAGTTGCAAATCCTATCGTATAATCAAAGCAACCTTTTGCGCTCTGCATGCACTCCTGACCGTCAAAAATTTTGCGTTTGCCAGTACAGTGTAGCGCGAAATTGATTTCCTGATTTAATGTGTGGGGTTTGAAAGTTTTTATTGAGCGGATTGTTATTTTCGCGGAATATTACACGTAAGAGTCAATGTGCCGTATTGCTGCAGCACAAGTACACCACAGACCAATTAACCCTCCCCCCTTCATCCTCCTCCCGAGAATAGATTCTTTCCCGTGTATAGGTTTATGTGGCAGAGGTATATCGATATCGATACATCGCAAGGTTCGAGCTGCCATTGAGCATCTGACAACGTTCGCGTTCGCCGCACAACAGAACAACTCAATCGGAGAGACCAAACATGGCGTGTCGACTTTAAATACGTATTTCTTTGTTCATTCGCAACGTGGAAATTTGAAAGTAGTTTTATTGATTTTGTCGTGAAATTGTCTTCACGAATCGTCCCTTACAGTTTGTTTTTTGACAGTAAAAACATTCAAATTTGCATTTTTAGTCATAATTTCCATATACTAGCGGGGACAAAGATACCTGGCCAGAGTATGCAACACGCAACACACCTAATACACGTTTTGAATGGGAAGCTGTGTATTGCTTATTGCATACCCTGGCCAGGTATCTTTGTGTCCGCTAGTACGACCCCTCTCTTTGATTCACTCCACTGTGCGCCGGTTGGCGTCGTCAAGCGGGCTGACAATTAGACCCAGTATAAGTTATTCCACGCGTGCTCCTCCTGGAGTTCCGACCGACCCCGGGCCCCGGACCCCCCGTCCGTCCATAAGACCATGTACCTACATTGTGTACCTACTACCTACTACCTACTCCTGTAATCAAGCATCATTCTGCATTCTGCTCTGCCGTTTATTTCTCAGCATTCATCATGGGTCTCCTCACTCAACCTCCTCCTCGCCTCCTCCTTCTCCCTTCTCCTATCCTCCCCCCCACCCCCCCACTTCTCACTTTGTCTCTCTGTAACCCCACAGCGAACTAACAATCAGTCACTGAGTAATTAACGTCTCAATGTTTATTTTACGTTTAATTTTTAATTGCTTATAATTCACGCATCGGCACGCGCGCTAACTTGCGAAGCGACGCGCGTCACTCGCGACTTGAAAGAGTTCCGGACCGAAGGACGTTAAAAGTTCGAGTAAAGTTCCGCCCGGAAAGGGGCTTCTCTTTGGATCACTGGAAAATGTCCCCTTGCGCTCTCAAATAGTCTAAAATTCGACCTTTAACTTGGGTCAAGTATTAACCCCTTATGGACCAAGCCCGAGTATATTCGTTTTTTCCCCTCTAAGTCTATTCCACCTTGTTTCATTCTTCATTCCGAATAAACGCGACTAACGATGCAAACACTTACAAGATAAGGTTCCTTCGGGCGCCTTCAATGTATCGTATAGGCAATTCCAACTCCCCCTTGTACGAACAGTTAACTACCTTCCTTATTTAAATGGGGGAATGGCGTTATTTTGAACTAACCCGGTCTTTAGAGGGTTAGTAGCAAATAAAAAACAACAAATTAATTTAACTTATGCCGTTGTTGATCCGATGCTACTAGCTATTGCTATTATTGCTATACCATGCATTCTCCCGACAAGAATACTACTGCTAGAGGCAGGGCTGCCGTTTTGCGTTTAATTAATCGCATTTTTCAATTCACCGATGATTCCACCGCCGCGGTTGAGAAAAGATTACACAGTTCAATTCAATGTATGACTATGTAATGCACGAAAATGCTCGCATCTGTAATCTTTTCTCAACCGGTGGAGTCGTCGATGACTTTAAAAAAACTTGCGGATATTCTAATTAATTAACAGAGTTTTCACTGATTGAGAAGAGATTACAGATCAGCGTATTTTCGTGCATTTCAGCCATACATTGAATTGAACTGTGTAATCTTTCCTCAACCAATGGACTCATCGGTGAATTGAAAAATACGATTAATTATATGCAAAACGGCAGCTCTCTGGCTAGAGGTAGCATCTAAAGTCCTTCTATACTAAAGAGTCTCGCCGTACAAGAAGTAACTTCTGATTGGCTGTTGCTTTTAGGCTGTCAAGGAGCTCATGGAGGTGTCTTCTGTTTTGTTTCCTAACCGAACGTTTTCTTCGAGGAGGCGTATTCTCCAGTCTCCAATTGAAATTTATGGGCTTTAATATTTCATCGGATTTAAGAACATATATCTTAGAGTCTCTATATGTAGAGAGTTAAGACAAGAGAGTAGTCAACTTCTGATTGGTCGATGAGTTTTAGGCTCTACGGATGCCGCCATTGGATGCGATTTTGCACTTTTGTTTATACAATCGCAGTTGTTTACCGACGGTATTTTGCGGATAAAGAGTTAATTTTCGACAAATCTGTTAATTTTAATCATGATGCGCCTCAAGAATGTCTATAAATCCCAAAAGAATCTTTCAAAGCATAAACAGATGTCGATCCACAAAAGCAGTAAAAGATTACATCGTCAGAAACCCAGCGGCACTGTAATCTTTGCAGTGGACGAAAACTTAACAACGACCCTCAGAATGTGAACAAATGTGCTAAATCGCATCCAATGGCGGCGCCCATGGTTTCACTTGTCTTAACTCTCTACATATAGGGACTCTAATATATCTAACTGTTCAAAACTTTCTTACTCAATTTTTTGGCAGGCAAAAATTTATTCAAGGAAATAAAAGATGCCTCCTTGCAACTTCTTCTTCCTTGCCTGTTGACGTGACAAGACTCTTTCACATATAGGTACTCTAGTATAGCGACTAATCGAGTCGCAACATGTAGTGAGGTGTTATTGACGCCGTAAATTGGATCCCCCCTCTCCCCCGCTACCAACGGTGGGGTATGGTTAGAGAGGCAGTTTTTTGGTGTATCTTTTTTGAATTAGCGACATCACAAATCTACTCCCCCTCTCTCCTCGAAAATGTATTACTGAAGCTTCCAAAATCTCAATAGGTATCCGATTTTTGTGAAATTGGGCATTACAGCTAGGTCATCAAATTCCGTTTTAGTGGCGGATTCATTAAAGGGGAGGGGGGCACGTGGGGTCATGGTCTTTTCATTTGAACCCATGTAAGAGATCAAATTTTAGAGTTCTTTTCGTGTGGCGTGCAGCCAATAGTTGAATCTTTTTTTATGCGGGCTTAAATTGACATTATTTGTAACGTTGCCAAAGTGCATGATTTGCGACCTGTGTCAAAACTTTCCATATCCGAGAAAAATTATGTTTGGATCGAGCGTGCGCGGCTGAGCGGGCGCCAGCCGCGGCCGCGATTATAGGATACGGTTGAACCAACACAGCGAGCGCAGCGTGGCCGAGTGGCGAGTGGCGAGTAGGTAGAGGTCGGAAGCTGAGCGTATTAACGGTTCATAAAAGCTTGTAAAGGTAGAAACGAGAGATGAAGCCGCAAGACGGAGATAGGAGGCTCAGAGGCTGTCTTGGACTCTCAACAGTCGAATGGTGAGGCTTGAGTTGAGAGTCCCTATATTTACTAGAAACATGAGACTTAATGCCAAGGGGATAGACATTAGACAACCTTTGATTGGCTGCCGATTTGTAGACTACCTGTATATTACCATGCGAAAGCTGCCATTGGAGGTGAAATTGCTCTAGTATGTATATTCCCCCCTCCCTCCTTTCAGATGCAATCAGTAATTATCGCCAAAGTTGTTAATTTTATTCATGGTGCATCCGAAAGTGCAATCTGGTAACATTGAACACAATCAATTTAAATTAACCAGTGGAATTTATCGGATTATTGGGTGCCATACACGCTGCGGACTTTTTTAAATTCGGTCCTTTTTATACTGGTCGAAACAGACCAATTGCAATGTTGCAAGAATGTTTGCAACTTTACCTGTACAGTTACTAGTGTTACTCATTCACACAGTTTTTAGAGCACAAATAATGCTTGGAAGAAAGTTGTTGAATTTTTCTCGCTAAAAATAATTAGCATAATAAAAAATAATAATAAGCTTGAATACCTTACACACATTTGCATCTTTGTCAACTTTTGCTCTGTGTAATCCACTTTTCGTCCTTTTATTTACAGCTCTTGGATGAAGTTGCGAAGAAAAAGGCTGATTATAATAAACATTTGGAATTTTACAAATTAATGAGGTCAAGATTTGAGGAGCACTACATCAAATGTGAGTTTAGATTTTACTTATCTTTATCTTTTTTTATATTGTCCTCTTCTTCATTTTCCGAATGGCTTGTATCAGTGGCGTAGCGTGCAATTTGGCATGGTTCTATTTTGTCCACTCAAACCCATCATGTAAAAAGTCGGATACAAAGGTGTTCACCGAATACCCAATGCTTTGATCTTTTTCATGCTTTTAAATGGACGAACTGCAACGTTGCCAAATTGCACGCTATACGCCACTGGCTTGTTTGTTGACTTAATTACGAGGGTGAATTTTAAAGTAAGTTTACCTATTTTTTTCTCTCAGAAACCATCAGTGCTATGTAGAAAAAAAAACTAACCCAGCGTTGAAACGTACGTACTTTCAGCTTTCTAACGAGCTTCAGTTTTTCAAATTTGGCCAACGCGTTGTGGAAATATCCTTGGATTTTCTCCACCCGTCTCTCCTTCAAACGTGCCCACCTTTTCACGTGATACAGAAGGCTACGAGTTTCGACAGGCGATGCACTTATCTCCGGATCAGACATTTCAATAACACCTGAGAGCATATTGTTCACAGAATAGACTCTACCTACTCTTTTACTGATAAAATTATCTAATTTGTATCGATCTTCAAACTTTCGGTCCGTACTGAAAGTGCAATCATCATGAATTGAAGCTGGATTAACAGCTTGCGTCAAAACGTGGTTCGGGAGTATGGGGAAAGAATTTTACATCGGCTGTATACAGATATTGTTGCGCCGATATGAAAAATTCAAGAATGTAGCGGGTGACTACGTCAAAAAATGATGTGAGATGCCTCACAACAGTGTTATAACTTGTTTCAATTAAATAATAGCTCTATTTTATTTTTTCAAAGTCTTAAACTCATGTTTTCTGTGAAGCTCCGCAGCGCGTAAAAAGGTGGGCACGTTTGAAGGAGAGACGGGTGTGGAAAATCCTTGATATCTCCGCAACGCGTCAGCCAAATTTGAAAAACTGAAGCTCGTTAGAAAGCTGAAAGTACGTACGTTCCAACGCTGGGTTTGTTTCTTTTTTAACACTAATATTCTGCGAGAAAAAAATAGGTAAACTTAATTTAAAATCCACCCTCGTATAAATCCTTCGCCCAAAAGCTATTCTGAAAGTACAGAATTTGATCTAATTTAGTTGAAAGGTATAATGTAACTGTACTTAGTTATCATCTCGAAAGGGTCTCCCCGAAAAGTTTTGTAATAAATCGTAAACATATACACAGCTAAAAGTACGAAATAGCTAGACAATTGCAAATTGGCTCCATTAATTTTTAGCGAAATGCGATTTTCTTTATTTTGTTGTGGTTTTAGCTTGATTTTTACCGTTTTCGTCGGTGTATTTTTCGTAAAAGCATGCATGACCGGGATATAGGTAAAGGTACACGCTGAAGTTTCACCCAAACAGCTGCTAATTTGAAATAATTGTAATGAATCAATTTTTCGGAGACCCTATGTATTTATTTTAAAATTGTGTTTTAAAAGCAGTTCACGTAACTGGTTTTACGACATCGTGTCATTTCACGCTTATGTGCATCTATATATCCCAATTCGCTGCTTCCTAATCTCCAGTAGCGGGTTTGCGGCCATGAACTAACTGAATTGATGTACTAACTACGCCTACTCGCCTCCGAGTTCTAGTTTTTAGAAGTAATAAGAGTAAGCGCTACCAGTTGGAATAGCAATTAAGCGTATCGTAAAAGTGCATCCGAAACCCGAGAGTAAAGCGTTTCACTACCTCATCTGGACACTTTGAATCTCTCTCACCGGTACCGTGGTTATCGTGGTTATCGTGGTTATCGTGGTTATCGTGGTTATCGTGGTTACCGCGGTACTTTCCTAGGAATAAGTCGAGAAAACAAAGAAGAGAAGGGGCCCCGGCCGCAGTGCACCCGCGTGACCGGACTTGACTTACGAACGACAGTGTCGACAGTGGCGAAAACATGCAATCTAACGTACAACTTTGGAATTTGTCCGTCTAATATCCTATCTCATGGTCGAATTCGAGGGTCTTTAAACCAACTTTTATCAAAATCTATATGGTAAAAAAACGACTAGTACAAGTTACCATACGTATATAGCTGCACAGAAAAAACAGAAGAAAAACACTTTGGTAGCGCTGACAAAACCTTTGGTAGAAGCTAACATTATTTCAAAATTTTAGAAGGAAAAACGAGTGTACACATCAAGTTATTGGGCAAGACTTGGTAACCTAATTTCTGAGCAGTAAGAAATTTTATCGGTTTGGCGGCCCTGAAAATGAGAAAATCGTATGTAATGACATCTATAGAAAAGTCTATACAGGGTGGTCCGAAAGTCCCGGGAATCGCCGCTAAAGACTTTAGTCGAGTCAACCAAACCTTCGGTTCACCCAGCAAAATCTATTCAGTTAGGCGTAAAAAACCGTTGTTTATCTCTACTGTAGTCTTTTACTAGGTCATTTTTCTTCCAAAGGTTTTGTCAGCGCTACCAAAGCGTATTTTTTGTTTTTTTCTGTGTGATTGCTATAGAAAGTATATGGTAAACTCCACCAGGATATGGTAAAATTTACCAACAGGTTAACCTAATTTATTACAAGTTACGTTTACCATACTCCTAACTCCAGTGAAATTTTCCATACTTTCTGGCAGACGCCAAAATCAGCAATGCGTATGGTAAATTGTACCGGTATTTTTTCTGTGTATGATTGATGAGCTTATTTTAACTTTAGCAATGAATCTTACCCTATGGTTAAAAAAAAAAAAAAAAAAAAAAAAAAAAAAAAAATATGAACGTAGGTACGAGGGGCGTCTCAAAAGTAAGTTCCGCGGTCGTATATCTCCAAAACTAATAACGAAAAATAAATTTCGTAAATAACGTTCTGTTAGGCATACTCTCAGCTTTCCAACGAGCTAAAGAAATTGAAATTTGGTCGAACCGTTTCCGAGATATGTCGTTTTTACCGAGACTACCTCTGGTCGCCGCGTGCCCGCCTCCGGCCATTCGTAGGAAACTTCGAATTTCCTGCGCTCGGGAAAACGTGGGGAGGAGCGGGAGGTGAGGGGGATTTATTCCAAAAAGAAGATGATTATGTTTGGACGTTCTGACCTTATTTTTCGACGTATTCTCCTTTCAATGCACGACATTTATCGTACCGTCGCAGCAATTTATTGATGCCATCTGCATACCACTGCTTGTCCTGATTCTGGAAGAACCAATGCACTGCCTGCTTCACTTCTTCGTCATTTGCAAATCGTTGCCCACCCAGATGAACTTTCAATTCCGTAAATAAGTGATAGTCACTTGGTGCAAGGTCTGGAGAATATGGGGGATGAGGGAAAATGTCCCAAGCAAATTGATCCAACAAATTTTGCGTGAATGACTGCACGCACTTCACAATCAGCCACGTTTTGCAACGGTAACTCCATAAAGACACGCACTAAACTGACTGATTTTCAGTGATGTGCTAATCATGGTTAGATCGAGAATTTATCTCAATAGAATCAGCATCAGGTGCGTAAGAAAACAGGAATTTCCCCTAGTATCCTTATCAAAGATACCAGGTTTGAAGACAATGCGAGATAAGCAGAGGATCTCGAGCGCTTGGCCCAAGTCCACTTCGCTATCACGAGGCGGGCACGCGGCGACCAGAGGTAGTCTCGGTAAAAACGACATATCTCGGAAACGGTTCAACCAAATTTCAATTTCTTTAGCTCGTTGGAAAGCTGAAAGTATGCCTAACAAAACGTTTTTTACGAAATTTATTTTCCGTTACTAGTTTTGGAGATATACGACCGCGGAACTTACTTTTGAGACGCCCCTCGTATATAGTTTCGTATTTTTTATCTCGCCCATTTTTTTTTTTTTTTTTTTTTTTTTTTTATGGAATTTAGGTCGTGATCGTAAGCCAGTTTCATTAGGTAATTTGAATTTGAAACTTGAGAACCAATTTGGGGTGTATCAATTTTCTCCGTAATGTCCAACTTGATGAAGTTCGAGTCTCCAAATAAGTTCAAATTTTTACAGCAAGATGATTTCATGTCATCACGGGAAAAAAAGGACAAATTCTACTATCGGGGAAAATTGAGGAATCTAAAAGTTTAAAATTGCTAGACAACACACTATATGGCATGTAAGATTTTTACATGCCACCTAAAAACTGATAACGTTTCTAGAATAATTCATGCCGATGCTATGAGTAAACCTGTAGAAGTCTTTGATCGATCAAATCGTTTCGTCTTTAGGGAAAGATTGCGGCTCATTATCAATCAGCGGCGTATATTAGAGTCCCTATATACTATGAGAGTTGCGACAAGACTCTCAAAATGAAGAAGAAGAAGCGGATCAATGGAGCCCCCAAGAGGCAAATTGCAAATGGCGGATGGCCATTTACCTCTGCGCTGTTGCCACTATTTCGCTGCGTCAGGTTCAGATTCTCGACAATAACGGTCGTTATTGAAAGAGATAATGTTCTCCATTTTAACATTCAAGCAGAGGAAAAATTCACAAAACTTACCGCGGTCACTGTTACTTCAAATGTGTATTGAAAGCTAGTGCGCGAAAAGTAAACAAACCCTCCGCCATTTGCATTTTGCCTCTTGGAGCTTTCTTGACAGCCTAAATCTGAGAGCCAATCAGAAACGGATTCAGCAATGGAGCAACTCTCATAGTATATAGGGACTCAAGCGTATATAACGTGTAATTTGGCAACATTGCTGTTCGTGTATTTAAACCCATGAAAAAGATCGAAGTATTGGGCGTTCGGTGAACACTTGCGAATTCGACCTTTGACGTAGGTTTAAATGGACAAAAAACAATGATATCAATATATCCATCGAATGGAGACAGTAAGAAACAACAGACGAGTAATCGCGGTGTGATACATCCATATGTTCTTTCACATGTCGAGTTACAATTAATAGATCTAGAGCGCGTGCGCACTGCGCATGCGCGCAAAGGCCTGATCGAATCAAGACTTGTACGTTCATTGATTCAAATTCCAGAGGGGACTCGCGAGAACGCAAGAGCTGCAATTAAAAGAACACGTGAGGAATGCCGTTCTTTATTTCCGTCAATTTCTAGCGGAAATTTATATTGCACTGGAGGCTTAAACTCCCCCCCCTCCTCCCTGAATATAAAAATTCTTTACAGGTCAATTCTTGGTGCGGTTTGCGCCCGTTTCACTCTGTACTTACAGTCGGGGACATAATAAAGAATGTCCAGTGATTTCTTAGATTTTGGCATAGGTAGGACACCTGCGTCCTGCATTGCTTAGATTCATTGAAATAGGTATTGCGGGTAGTCTATCTTAAGGAGTCGTCTGACATTCTTTTTGTAAAGGTAGTTTCTGAAGTGTAGGCGGACCCAGACTGATAAATCTTTGGAATTCGTCAACATTATTTCTGATATTACTCGATGAAAATGAATAAAAATGAAATTGAGTGTTCACTTTTCAATGAGGAAAACTTTAAACACAAAAGACTAAAGTCAGGAGCAAATTTGGTATTGATTTGAAGGAATGAAAGTTGAAAATTCGCCAAAGATTATGGTTTTGGTTCGCCTACACTTCTGAAACTACCTCTACCCAACTGTATGTGTAGTATATACTTGTCTGATACTGAAGATAATCGAAATCATCCGACGATGTTTTATAAAGCAATGATTCAATCGGACTACAATACAGTGTAAGTAGTTTATCGGTAGCATCATCCTGTGTCTGTCACGGGAAACGATCAATAGCATATCCATCTGCCAGCTTGTTTCATTGGCGGCTCGTTGCTCGTATTCGATTTTCATTTTTCTCCCATTTGAACTTTAAAAGAAGTATAAGTATTTATCGATTACTTAGAGGCTCAATTAAACCCACGGAAAATCGACTCTTTTCAATAGAATGAAATATGGAAGAGACATATCGACTCAGGGATTCTGCGAATCTCCTGAAGATCGATTATTATACCTAGGTTTAAATGGGAAGAATCCGTTGTTGACACATTGCACGAGCCGCCACTGACTTGAAGTCGGCCTCTTCCATGTATGTCATCGAAACATTGCCACTAACTTAACTTGTGCAGCGTGGCAGCCAGTAAATATAATTTTTTTAACGCTCTCGCATCTAATTTCTATTTCCCCAGCTGTTTTCAGTTTGTTCTTTGTTTTTGGTTTTGTTTTTTTTTTTATCCATTAACTAAAAAAACGATATCCCTATTCATGGTGCACATGATACCTTTGAAAAGACTGATAATAAGATGGAAGGTTGACTAAACTTTATAACAAAATATATTGGTTTGAGAAAACATCGGAAGCATTCTGCCGATCGTGCTTCACGCCTCATGCCTTAAATCTGTAATCATAGTAGGCGGAACTAGGAATTTTGTCTAGGGGCAGCTGAACAGGCAATAACCTCCTGACTTTTTTTTGTTTGTTTTTTTTTCTTTCTTTTTTTTTTTCTTCTCATGCGTTTGATTTTGGATTCTGACCATCGAGCTCCTTGAAGACCCTTTTTCTCTTACATTCCAGGCAAATTTTGGGGGGAAACACATTCTGTATTTGACAACCTATGTTTTTGCTCCTTGAATTCTCCACAAGAGTTGAAATTTTGGGGTTTGTCAATTTCCTTAAGAAATATCTATTTATTGTGCCGTTTTTGGAAACGACACTCTTTCGTGTTTTTACTCTTTCGTTGTATTTTTGTTCTGTTTGCTCTAATAATTGACCTAGTGCGAGGCACTCAACACTCATGTTTGGTTTTCCCCATCTTGTCTGTCCCTTGGTGAGTCTCTCTTGTTGCGTTCGATTTCTCGATTCTTCCGGTTGCGTAGACCAGACCACCCACCTTTTTCACTTCCTCCTTTTTTCGTAAGGTTTTCACTTTGAGTTTCGACCCATGGAGGGACTCAGTTTCGAACTGCCCAGAAGTGCAGAGCTCAGCCCAGGACATTCAGTCAGTTTATATTTTCAGTCAAATCTAGTCATCTTCGTTTGAATTTTGTGTCCGTTGAGTTTTGGAAACCTATCTGTTCCTGTTCTATTTTATCTTGGGTTTTTCCTGCCCCTTTAAGGGGTTCACGTTTCTGGTCTGATTTTATGATTCACGTTCTGGTCTTTTCTGGCTCATGATTTTGATCGAAAGTCCCGCCGTCATTTGTGATGTCTCTTTGGAAATTTCCTTGCAATTTTCTTTTGTATTTTGACTCTCATAGATCGAAGATGTCTCTGAAACGTTTTACCTTTTTATTTCTCACGGAACAGAACTATATTTCATCTACGTTTGGATGCTGTATATTTTGTCGAAAGCTGAGTTTTTATACATTATTTTATTCAATCTTTTATTCAGCTCTATTTATTTCTATGCTTTTTTATTTCCAATTTTATTCCCTTTTGCTGACCGATTGCGCATTGCACTCATTTTAATTATCTGCAACTCCTAATTTTAGTTTGTTTCTACGTAAAAGATTTTCTCTCGTTGGTAGTCATTTTGAGTTGCTTATTTTTCTTGAAATTAATTTATTATTCTAGTCTCCTTTTTTGCAATCGTGCGTCTGTGTGATTTTAATTGTAATTCTGTCATGAAGTTCTAGTCGTGAAATAATTACATGGGGGTTAATTTGATTTCAATTGGGAGTTTTTATGTTCGTTCTTTTGTGAATTTGTAAAATGTATTTTCTGTACGTGGGTTATTTTATTTGTAATCTCGGTCGTGCTCGAAATTAACGATATATATGTAATGCCTCAATTAAAGTTTATTTGGAAAACAATCGCAGCTTCGAGAGTGCGGCGGTTCCAAAATTTCAAGTCAGAGATTTCAGAATAAAAATATAGGGAGCCTAATTCTCAAGGCTCTTTTCATACATTATCCTTTGAATCAGTGTTGCCTAATGTTGCGGTAAACTAAACAAATGTCCGCACTAAGTTAAATGGGAAAATGCATATAATTTCACGCAAAACGACATGGCACTGCGAGTGTTTTAAATCCCTGAGGAAAGTATGTCTGCGGATGGTGGTATGAAAAATCCCCTTTTCTATAGATTTCCCCTCAAGTTGGCAGCACGCGGCTATCGCGCCGTGACAAGTTGGCTTTGAACCATGATATATAATATCATTTCATCGCCCCCATACACATAAGTACTAGATTTACGGATATTGCTAGATCACTCGGTCGCGAGCGCCTACTTAAAGTTCATTCATTATTGAGGAACCTCCTTTGGGGCCTACGATGCAATGCACTCTTTGTAGTAAACTCGTTATGTGAATGAGTTGAGCTGTTATATATACACCTTTGCCCGCTGGCTCTTTGCTCGAACTCTGATTTCGAGACTGCGATGGCGCCGTCAGGTCCAGAAATTGGCGCAGCTTCCACTTTTGCTAAAAATTCAAGAAAGACACCAAGTAGTTTCAAAAAATACCCGCCGCTGAAAATGAAGATTGCTTGAGTAAAAGTTCGCAACAGACCTTTGGGGCAGTTGCATGGGTTTGAAATTGTATGTTTTTTTATGAAGAAAATGAAAGTTCTCGGTGAGCTGAAAACAAGGATGCATTTGGTCAAGGGCGTCGCGTACAACCTGGCAACGTTGCAATTAGTCCATTTAAATCATTGATTAAGATCGAAATTTTGTGGTTGCACACTGCACAGTGCACTCCCTCGAATCGATATTTTACTTTTGTTTAAACGCACGAAATGCAGCGTTGCCAGATTGCAAGCGACGCCCCAGCCTTTGGTTCCTATAACCAGGTTTCATAGCTTCGGAGATGCGATCTTAACCCTTTAAGGAATAAGGACCAAGCCCGAGTATACTCGTTTTTCTCCTCTAGTCTACCTCACATTGTTTCAGTCTTCATTCCGGATAAAAGCGACTATTGATGAAAACATGTACAAAATAAGATGTCTTCGGGCGCCTTCAATGTACCGTTTAGGCAATTTTAACTCCCCCGAGTACGAACAGTTAACTACCTTCCCTTTATAAACGGAAGAGTGGCGTCCTTTTGAAATAACCTGGCCTTTATAGGGTTAATGCATTGTTTCCAATGAGAATTATGCGATGTGTTGTCACAACACACACGGTTTTTTTTCGCAACTTTACACGCATGTATCTCCAAAACCGGGACATCTAAAAAGAACCCAAAAGTAACTTTGTTCTTAACTCACTAAATACTTCCATTTAATTATACTTATAATAAAAAAAAACACACAAAAGTTCCGACCTTTGCAATGGTTTTTTTTGTAAATAAATTTCAAGCGCATCAATGAGGCTCTCTCAAACTTTTGCTACCCTACAAAAAATGGACACCATTTACCAACAAAATTTGTTCCAATTTCCAACAAAATATGGTGGCGCCAACATAATTTCTTGTTGGCACCACCATTTTTTGTTGAAAATTGGAACAGATTTTGTTGACCAATGATGTCCATTTTAGGTATTGAAAAGTTGATTCTTGCATAAAAACCTGTTAACCCTTTAAGGACCAGGTTAATTTAAGAGAACACCACTCCTCCGTTTATGCAGGGAAGGTAGTTAACTGTTCGTACTCGGTAGTGTTGGAATTGCCTATCTTACGAATTGAAGGCTACCGACGAGAATTTATCTGGTAGTGTTTACATCTACATTTGCGTTTATTCGGAATGAGGACTGAAACAATGTGTAAAAAACTAGATAGGAGAAACACGAGTATACTTGGGTTTGGTCCATAAGGAGTTAAAATGACGATGAGTACACTGAAAAAATCACGAAATTCACTCTCAGTATCGGGCTTAATGGCGAAGAGACGCAGGTATCATGGGAGATCCCTATCTAGATTGAGACATTCTCTGTGTTTCCGTAGAGAAAGTGACATATTAGACAGGAATCTCCCATGATATCTGCGATGAACCGCCATTACGATCCTGCCGTTATAGCAGTTATGTGAGTTTATTACTGAATTTTAGACTTTCTTAGTGTGATTTTCGTGATTTCCGCTGGTCTTAACATCAGATTGACTATTTCTTTGCTTACAGCAAAATTTTACAAGACAGCTCATTATATGGAAATTAATCGCTTCGATACGGTGCCATGTCGTAACATTTGATCCACGAACCCATCATGAGAGATCCCTATCTAAATTGAGACATTCTCTGTGTTTCCGTAGAGAAAGTGACATATTAGACAGGAATCTCCCATGATATCTGCGTTGAACCGCCATTACGATCTTGCCGTTATAGAAATTATGTGAGTTTATTACGGAATTGTAGACTTTCTTAGTATGATTTTCGTGATTTCCGCCGGTCTTTTCCATCATATTGACAATTTCTTTGCTTACAGCAAAAGTTTGCAAGAGCCTCATTATATGGAAATTAATCACTTCGATACGGTGCCATGTCGTAACATTTGATCCACGAACCCCCCCCCCCCCCCCCCCCCCCGTTCTCACTATGTGGATCCATTTTTGTATAGTATACTTGTGTCTAGCTACTGTGTAGTACCTGCGTAGACGTTGGCTGAAAAGCTTTGCTGTGAGCTGTGCCGATGCCCGATGGCAGGGTGCCTGAGAACTGTCAAAGATGATGAGCGCGAATGGATGGCGAACCTTCGCGCCCGCTCAGGGACCTCTTTGAACCGGCGCGCGGCGCGGCGCGGCGTGGTGCAGCGTGGTGCAGCGCCCCTCCACTTTCGAGCCGGAAAATGCAGCTTGGATTTGACACGGGTGCCAACTTCAAAGAGCAATCGTCAATCTCTTACCTCTCATCGCGGTTAGAAAATTTCGCGATCCGCTGATTTTTTACATAATTTAATTTGATCGAATGTCGCACATTGAACTGAAACTTTTATTTTTCAGCGCTCGAAAAGTTTTAGTTCTTTCTCTCAGGAAAGTTTTAGCTTTAATATATTCTCGTTCAAGCCACAAAATTCCGACTTATTTTATGCTGTCAAATTTACTCTTTTGCTTATTTTGAAGTATTTATGACCACTAGACTGGAAAATCGTTCACTTTACCCGGAAAAATTGACCTCAAACTCGAGTTTTGTTGAGTTGTCAGAATTTTTCACGAAAATCAGCGAATTTCCGGTCAAACTGACTTGCAGTTTTATTATTCCAACAATCTTGCTGTGAACACCAAAATCAGTTCCGTTATCGATTGTTTTTTTTGGTTTTTACCCGACGGTTTTTTTTTTCATTGTTCAATTTTGACGAATTTAATGTGTATTGTGTTTCTGAAGTAATGTCCAAAAAAACTAGCTTTCTTTCGATCTAAATAAATTATTGTAGGTATGTCGGCTGTATTTTATCAGAGGTCAGAACTCTCGTTGATGGGATCTTGAAAATTGTCAACAAATATCAACTCTTTTTTTGAAAATTTGTGTTCCATCCAACTGAAGTCTTAAAAATTTTGAAACAAAGCTCCTAGTCGGTAGGCTGAAAATTCACGAGGGTTTCAAAGCTTTACAAAGTCAATTTTTGCCCGACATTCCAAAGCCGATTATTTGAAGATGCATCTTTCCATGAATTCACGTTTGTAGAATCGGAGATCTTGGAGGTTTCTCTCGAGTTGTCCAGTAAGTATGATTCGCGCAACCGGTCTTTCAAAAACTTGTAATTTTTCAGTATAAGCTTTAGCCGCAAAATCAATTCATTTGGTGAAGCTTCGATTACAAATACTGAACCGATTTGTTATGGATGTAGATTCTTCTGCCAAATAGAAGCCCTGCCTCTGAAGCGCTTATTTTCTTAACCAATAAATATTTTTGTTATTTTTAATATACCTATATATAGTTTTCATTTAAAGAAAAAGTATCAGTAGATTTATCGATTTGATTTATTTGTTTATGGTTGATAATGTAAGGTAGCAAAGTATACGAACCAGATTATAGGTAGGTATATCTATGGATAGCCAAAATTTTAAGTTACTTATACTTTTCTCTTTTTTCTTTAACAAAAGTCATGTCATGGGAGGGTTATACGCAAAACTGTCGTTAGTTTTTGAATGATTTTATTTAAGACCTAGCTCGATGATAAATTTGACCTAAAGGCTTCTTTGAACCCTGTAAAAATTGAAAATCACGTCTCTTCGTCCGCTTTTACTATCTGAAATAACATTTGACGTTTCTCTCAGTCATGCGACTCATGTGAGAGGTAAACTGGGTCAGAAAAGTGACTTTTCGTTTCACGTGTCTTCTTGCCAGGATGCAAAATTGATTGCTTTCTTTGTTGCGCTCATATTCACAAGAAAGTAGTAAAACTGCATGATTGTTGACATAAAATAAACTGGCTCCCATTTGCCAAAGCGGAACCGTCAGATCGCTCAGAGCACATTCATTACTTCAGACTATCCCCTGCTGTGTCTCAAGTGTACACATTTTTCACTGTCCGTTCAAACCGAGCCCCGTATACACTCACCAGCTGTATTCAAAAATTTACAGTGTAACGTTTTAATGTGCGGGTTTCTGATCACTTATACTGGTTTTTCCCCTTCATAAGGTGAAAATTAGAGCTGAACCCACTTTTCTGATTAATCAAATTTAGAAACCAGCCATGCGACACACGCCACACATCATATTAAAATCGCACGCAAAAATATTAGGATCATGAATTTTTGAGTACGAGCATACTCTCTATTTAACAAGTGGTTTTACCGATTTCTCTAATCCGAAAGAATCCCTCTCCAAACCAAAGGACTTTGAAAAGGGAAAAAAATGGACCGTTAATAATTCAGCTACGGCAGAAGTTAGTTTAACCAACTTATCGGTCAATTGGTCCATCTCTTTTTATTGATGAATGAATCGCGTGGTGTGGGATCTAGTCACAAGATGTAATCAGTATTAGCTCACGCAGTTCGAATAATCGATGTCTCAAATCAAATCGATGTCATCAAATAACGCACAAATTGACAAAAACGAACTGTTTGGTGTAGGTGTAATAAGCATGATCTAACTACACAAGTCAGTCAATGCGCACACCCTCCGCCTCCATTGCCTCTCCGTCTGTCTGACTCTATCACCGGGTAGAGTGAGGAAGGGGATGACGTATAGCTGGCGCAGCTGAAGCGCGAGCGTTCAAATTTACACGCTTTCATATGGGGAAAAGACCATTTTTCAAGTGCGAATTATAAACAATTTACGACAATAAAACTTGGTTTTTATTTATGATAGACCACGAGTGTTGTGGTTGAGTGGATATGATTAAAATAAAATACTTGGATAAGAATAAAAGATACTTTTTTATTACATTATAAAATGAGACACACGTTAATTATGAGCTGGGTGCCGGCTCCCCAGACTACAATAGAATGAATGAAAGCAGGTTGGACAAGCCAGCAGGCTTGCAGTGAACCAACTATCAGGCAGGCTTGCAGTGCAACAAGCACTATGCAACAACGAGAAAAGTTTCAAGCTTTGAGAAAACCATTCTGATCACACTTCAATTTCTTATTCGTGTATTTTCTGGCGGTTAGTAAAAATCCCTCTTATGGAGAAGGTAGGTTATGTAATATTCAATGCATTCTACCCACTTTTCTAAAACTACCCGAAAATAGAGAAAGCAAATTTGCGTAGGATTTTATTGGTTTTCTCAAAGCTTGAAACCTTCCTCGTTACTTGTTATTGGATAAAAACCAAGTTTCACTGTGGTAAATCGTTTACAATTCGCACTTGAAAAAGGGTCTTTTCCCCATAAGAAAGCATGTAGATTTGAACGCCCGCTCTTCAGCTGCGCCAGCTATACGTCACGAGCGGAGGTTGCGCAGATCGCACCCGAAACTCGTCCACCGGATTGACTGACTTGAGTGACTTGTGTAGTTAGATCATGGTATCAGTTTTCTCTGCATGGTAATAAGTGTCCGCGGACGGTAGCGTACTAGAATTTATCCCTTTATTGTCTCGATGCAGAAAAGATTATGAATAGGAGCACTTTTCAATATACATAGATATACTGGAGCACAGGATAATGGAATCTTTTTTGCATGGATGCAGTAAATGGTTGAATTCTAGAACGCTACCTACAACCTACGTCACCTTCTTGCTCGGGGGTTTTGGACTTGGCCTGGTGGCTACCGCCGTGCCACTTTTATGATCCCATGTATTCATGTAAGCGGGTAAGCCTATGACAAAAATCAAACTCTAAAGAAGGTTTTTAGCTTCTTTAATTTTCGACTGTTTCTGTAGGTTTACATCATACTTGCAAAATGATATGGATTTATTGAACTGCACCAGCCGCCGCTGGATGCGATTTAGGTACGTGCTACGTCCCCTCTTTAACGCTGTAAAAACTGTAAACCGAAAGACTTATGGAGGAAAACTTGCGAAATGCTCTCGTAAGCACGCGTGTGTTGGTATCATACACTGCGTACAGCTCGACATAGGATTGAACTCATCCTACAACAGTGTTGCCAGATCGGGGTGAAAAAGCCGTACGTTTTACATTGATTTGAATGGGGACGATACGGCTTTATACCCTCGATCTGGCAACACTGTCCTACAAGTCGCGCTCAACATGACGTTTTTGACAGTATTGCCAAACTTCGAAATGAAATCCGTTTATTATAAATTGGTTAAAATGAAGAATGAATGTGGTATTTTTTGTTCTGCCTCCGTAGAAGCCGTCTTCAGGAATTGGTCTTTATCTCTCTCTCTTCCCATTTGAATCCATGTGTTAGAAAAGGATGAAGAGATGGGCTGTCGCGTTACTTCAGCCCCTGTTTCTGTTCTTTTCTAATACATGGACCAGTGGCGTCGCGTGCCATCCGGCAACAATGCAACTGCTCCATTTAAACTCATTAAATATATCGAATTTTCCTTGTGCACTGTGCACCCCCAGAATTTGATCTTTTACATGAGTTTAAATGGATGGAATACATTATTGCCAAATTGCACGCGACGCCACTGGCATGGACTCAAATGGGCAAAGAGGGAAAACGCCGATTCCTGGCAACACGGTGCTTCGATGAAGGAAAAACGAAAGATCATCACGTTATGAAGTTTGTGATCGTGGATCAGTGCAAGTAGTTTGTGCAAGTAATTTTTTTTTTTTTTTTTTTTTATCGATGACCATCGACCACGTCTGTTTATTGTTGACATATTGTCTCGCGAGTCGCGGGAGCGTAACTCGATGTAACCGTTGTCACAAAACTTAGACCCGCAACTCACGCCTTATTTGGATCACCCTCCACACTATATTTTTCCTCTCTATTTCCTCCAACAGTTCTCCGCGAGGAATTCTTCGATAGAACCACGACACTTTACCACCGCAACGCACGCGACGTTTATAGGAATAAGCGCCCTTACTATACGGTTAAAGTGGCGCGGCCAAGTAACTGAGTCTATAACGTTGAGCTTGTTGACCAAAAACTTCTAATACTATCTAGACTGGACATAACGCCTGCCCATTGAAGCCGATCGGTATGCAACCGCGATTACAGTATGTGCTAAGATTTTCGAAAATACATTGATTTAAATGGGAAAATGACTTTTTTGACAAATTAATTAAAAATACTAAAAAAAAATATTTTCCCATAAAACTTGGTACCGTTTGAAAGCTCATGATATGCAGATTTCGGTTCGGG